>BQMB01000152.1:0-226317 GCA_027943415.1 Closterium sp. NIES-67
TTTTCCCACCGCCGCGAACGCCGCTTGCCGGCGTTCCTCCCAATCGCCTCCGATCACCACTTTTGACTGTCGGTGCTGTTGCAGCCAGTCCAGGCCCGCCCGGAAAAACGCTTGGCGGTCGGCCAAGTGCGGCTGGCAGCGCTGGCCGTCGGCGGTCCATTCCACATCGTCGGGCGACAGCAGCAGATGCAGGTCGTAGTGACGGGCCAGCAGCTCATCTTCAAGCCAGGCAGGACAGTCTCCGAACAGGGTCTGGCTCCATAGCCGGTTGGTCAGCAAGTGGGTGTCGAGGATCAGCAGGTCGGGCTGCTCGGCGCGGGCGGCGTCTTCCCAGGCCAGTTGGCCGCGGGCGATGGCCGGGATGTCCGCCAGGCAGGTGTCGCGTTGGTGATGATCAATGAAATACCGCACGTATTCGCCGACCATCAAGCCGCCGAACTGCGCCTGCAACTGCGCCGCCAGCCAGCTTTTACCGCTGGATTCCGGGCCGGCCAAAACCACCACTTTCATGTGCGCAACGCCGGGTCGGCGCGCCACTCGCGCCAGCCTTGCACGGCAATCACAGTGAACAGCGCATAGAGTGCGGCGGTGAGGTATAAGCCTTTGTAGAGGAACAGCCCGACGAAAATCACATCCACGGCGATCCACAACGGCCAGCATTGCACGCGCTTCTGCGCCATCCATACCTGCGCCACCAGGCTGAAACCGGTGAGCGCGGCGTCTAGCCAGGGTTGCGCGGCGTCGGTCCAGTGTGCCATCGCCGCACCCAACAGCAGGCTGCCGAGCGCACCCAGTGCCAGGCTGGCGCTGATGGCCGGCACGCCCAGGCGGGTGACCTGGCGCCCTTGCTTGATCTCGCCGGCGCGAGTCCATTGCCACCAGCCATACACTTGCAGGGCGGCGTAGACCACTTGCAGCAGCATGTCGGAATACAGTTTCACGTCGTAGAACACCCAGGTATAGAGCAGCACCATCACCAGGCCGATGGGCCAGCACCAGGGGTTCTGCTTGACCGTCAGCCAGACAGCGATCACCCCCAACGCGGCGGCGAACAGTTCAAGCCCGGACATGGTGGTTCCTTGGGAGAGTGGAAGAGGGCGGGGATTGTACCCAGAGGTGTGCAATCTACAAAACACACAGAGGCCGCCGGGGAGGGAACCAGCCCCTCCCACAGCGGGGTAGCGCTAGACCTTGAACTGACGCAGCAAGCCTTCCAATTGTTCGCTCAAGCTGCGCAGTTGGGTGCTGGCCAGGCTCGATTGTTCCGCCGCCAACGCGGTGCTGTGGGACAGGCCGGCCGCCTGGGTGACGTTCTGGTTGATGTCTTCCACCACATGGGACTGTTGCAGGGTGGCGCTGGCAATCGAGGCGTTGAGGCCATTGAGATTGCGCAGGGCCTGGCCGATCGCGTTCAGGCTTTCGCCGGCCAGACCGGCTTGCTCGATGGTCGCTTGGGATGCAGTGTGGCTGTCGCTGATAACCTTGACTGCCGCTTCGGAGTGACCTTGCAGGCGCTCGATCATCACTTGGATTTCGGCGGTGGATTTCTGTGTGCGCTGGGCCAGCAGGCGCACCTCGTCGGCCACCACGGCGAAGCCCCGGCCTTGTTCGCCGGCCCGTGCGGCTTCAATCGCAGCGTTGAGCGCCAGCAGGTTGGTCTGGTCTGCGATAGAGCGGATCACCTCCAGCACGCCGCCGATCTGGGTGCTTTCGCTGGACAGGGTACGGATAACGTCCACCGCCTGGCTGATGGTGGTGGAAAGCTGATCGATCCGTTGCAGGCTGCCGTCGATATTGACCTGGCCTTGCTGGGCCTGGGCCTGGGCGTCGCGCATTTCGCTGGCGGCGTGTTCGGCGTTCTTGGCCACGTCCTGCACGCCATAGGTGACTTCATTGATGGCGGTGGCCACCAGTTCCATTTGCTGCGATTGCTGCTGGCTGCGGTCGTGGGCCTGGCTGGCGTTATTGCCCAACTCCTGAGAGGACTGGCCCAGGGCGTTGGCACACACCTGCAGTTGGCTGACCACCTGGCGCAACTTGGCGGTAAAACTGTTGAAATGCCGGGACAGCTGGGTGACTTCATCGCGCCCGTGGGTATCGAGGCTGCGGGTCAGGTCGCTTTCGCCGCTGGCGATATTGCCCATGGCGTTTACCGCGGCTTGCAACGGCTGCACGATGCTGCGGGCGATCAACGTTACCAGCAGGGCCATGACCAACGCGATCACCAGGCCGATCACCGAGGCTTTCCACACCTGGCCGTTGAACTCGGCCTGGACGTCGTCCACATACACGCCAGAGCCGATAATCCAGCCCCAGGGTTCGAACAATTGGATATACGAGGTCTTGGCCACCGGGGCTTCGGCGCCAGGCTTGGGCCAGCGGTAGTTAACGATGCCGGCACCTTTGGCCTTAGCCAGGACCACGAATTCGTTGAAAATGGCGAAACCGTCGGGGTCGCGGATGGCCGAGAGGTTTTGGCCATCTAGCTTGGGGTTTGCCGGGTGCATGACCATTACAGGGGTGAGGTCGTTGATCCAGAAGTAGTCGTCATGGTCGTAGCGCAGCCCACGCACGGCGCTGAGGGCCTGTTTCTGCGCGGCTTCGCGAGTCATGACACCGGTGGTTTCCAGGCCGTGGTAGAACGTCAGAATGCCGCTGGCGGTCTGTACTACATGCTGGGTTTGTAGACGTTTGGCTTGGTAAAGGTCGTCATGAATCTGCTTGAGCATCAGCAAACCCAAAGCCAACAGCATCAGCACGGCGACTATCAGAATCAGCCACAGCCGCCGGCTGATCGACATATTGCGCAAACTGTTCATCGTCCTGTCACTCCGGGCTTTTTATAATTGTGGCGTTTGATCGACTTTTACGCCTTGTCTGATAGGCTTTCGGCCTGAAATCGAAAAAACCTGAGTACTGCCTGATTTTTCACAGAATTTTTGCAGATCGGCATTGACCATAGTCAACGCCGGGCCTTCAGCGCGCTCGTCGTCAGTGAACTATTAAAAGACTAACCAGGCATGCGCCAAGCATGACCTTTGGGGGAAGCATGGATTTTTGGACCGCCATACAGGCACTCATCTTGGGCGTCGTCGAGGGGCTCACCGAGTTCCTGCCGATATCCAGCACCGGGCACCAAATCATCGTGGCCGATTTGCTGGATTTCAGCGGCGACCGTTTCAACGCGTTCAATATCATTATTCAACTGGGCGCCATTCTTGCGGTGGTGTGGGAGTTTCGCGGCAAGATCTTCCAGGTGGTCACTGGTTTGCCCACCCAGCCCAAGGCGCGGCGGTTTACGGCCAATCTGCTGATTGCCTTCTTGCCGGCGGTGGTGCTGGGGGTGATTTTTGCCGACGCGATTCATCACTATTTGTTCAACCCGATCACCGTGGCCGCGGCGCTGGTGGTGGGCGGTGTGATCATGCTGTGGGCCGAGCGCCGCCAGCATCAGGTGCATGCCGAAACGGTCGATGACATCACCTGGAAGGATGCACTGAAGGTGGGCTTCGCCCAGTGCCTGGCGATGATTCCCGGCACCTCGCGCTCTGGCGCCACTATCATCGGCGGCCTGTTGTTCGGTCTGTCGCGCAAGACCGCTACCGAGTTTTCATTCTTCCTGGCCATGCCGACCATGGTGGGCGCGGCGGTGTACTCGGGCTACAAGTACCGCGACCTGTTCCAGCCGGCGGACCTGCCGGTGTTCGCCATCGGCTTCGTCACCTCGTTCATTTTCGCCATGATTGCGGTCAAGGGCCTGCTCAAGTTCATTGCCAGCCACAGCTACGCAGTGTTTGCCTGGTATCGGATCGCCTTTGGCCTGTTGATCCTGGCGACCTGGCAGTTCGGCTGGATCGACTGGGTGGCCGCCAAGGCATGACGATCCAACATCCACGCCTCAAGGCCCTGATTTTCGTGCTGTTATGCGCGGCACCGCTGCTGGGGTCGGGCTTGCTGTGGTATCGCGGCGAAACCGTGCTGCCGCTGGCGGCCTATGCCGTGGTCAGCGTGGTGGCGTTTTTCTTGTACTGGAACGACAAACGCAAGGCCCGCACCGATAGCTGGCGCACCCCGGAAAACGTCCTGCATGCGGTCGAGCTGGCGGGCGGTTGGCCGGGGGCGTTGATTGCCCAGCAGGTGTTCCGGCACAAGACGCGCAAGGTGTCGTATCAGGTGCTGTTCTGGGTGATCGTGCTGTTGCACCAGGTGTTCTGGCTTGACCAGATGTTCCTGGGCGGCACGCTGGGTTCAATCCTCTAGCTTCAACCCGATCTGCGTGCGCTTGGGCAACTTGCTCACCACCAATTGGTGGGAACGTTGCAACAAGCCGCGCAGCTCATCGGCGCCCAGCGGGTAGGGCGTGTTCATGATGACCCAGTGGGCGCGCGCCAGGTACGGCGCGGGGCGAATGCCAGGGCGGTCGACATGCCCGAGAAACAGGTCCGGGTCCACCTTGAAGGCCAGCGAGTCGCCGCGCAGGTTCTGCAGGGCGAACATCTTGTTGCCGGCAATCGAAAACACCCGTACGCCACCCCATTTGTAATCTTCCCGCGCGCCGGGCAGGCCCAGGCAGAAGCGTGCGACTTGCGCTTCGGTCATGCTCATAGCAGACGATCTCCACAGCTTTTGAAGCCTTCTTCCAGGTAGTCGATCCATGCGCGAATCGCCGGCAGCACGCCACGGCGATGCGGGTAAACCGCCTGCAGCCAGCCACCCGGCAATGACCACTCCGGCAGCAGTTGCACCAGCCGGCCACTGGCCAATTCCTCTTCGCAGTACATCATCGGCAATACAGTAAAGCCCAAGCCCATGATCGCGCAGGCCTTGCGCACGATGAAGTCATCGATACCCAGGCGCGCCTCCATCACCAGATCATGCGCATGGCCCTGGGGATCGAGCAGGCGTTGATGCACCATGCGGTCGGCCTCCAGTGCTCCGAGGATCGGCAGTTGCTTGAGGTCGTCGAGGCTGGCGATCGAGCGCCCTTGCAGGAAATTCGGGCTCGCCACCAGCACCGTCTGCGCCGCGCGCAGGCGCTTGGTTACCAGCAACGGGTCTTCATCGCCCAGCTCGCGCACGCGCAAGGCCACGTCGATGCCTTCGGCCACCAGGTCGACGCGGCGGTTGACCAGGGTCATTTCCAACTGCACTTGGGGATGGGCGGCGAGAAAACCCGCGACCAGGTCGGGCAGGATGTTCTGCGCCAACCCCACCGGGCAACTGACCCGCAGACGCCCACGGGGTTCGCTGGACATGCTGGCCACGGCCTCATCGGCCATCTCCGCCTCCAACAGCATGGCCTGGCAGTGGCGCAGGTAGCGTTCGCCCACGGCAGTGAGGGTCAGTTGCCGCGTGGTGCGTTGCAGCAGGCGCGCGCCGAGGCGCTCTTCCAGCTCGGCAATGCGCCGTGACAGGCGCGACTTGGGAATGCCCAGCTGCCGCCCGGCTGCGGCAAAGCCGCCGGCTTCGACGACTTTGGCGAAGTAATAGAGGTCGTTGAGATCTTGCATGCTGGGCCTATTGTCCTGTCAGTGGGACAAACTATCGCATTTCAGCTGTCTTATCGACTATTGGTTTCATGGGTAGCCTTAGCACCATCTGATCGACATTCCCTGATCTTCTTTGGAGCTTTGCCATGAAACTGTTGCATATCGATTCCAGCATCCTCGGTGACAACTCGGCTTCCCGCGCCCTCAGCGCCGCAGTGGTCAAAGCATGGCAAGCCGCTGAACCAGGCGTGCAAGTGACTTACCGCGACCTGGCCAGCGAAGGTATCAACCATTTCTCCGGCGCCACCCTGGGAGCCTTGGGCACCGCCGCCGAACTGCGCGATGCCACGCAAAAGCATGAGGCCGAACTGAGCGCTTCGTCCCTGGCGGAATTCCTTGCCGCCGACGCGCTGGTGATCGGCGCGCCAATGTATAACTTCACCATCCCGACTCAATTGAAAGCCTGGATCGACCGCATCGCGGTAGCCGGTCAGACCTTCCGCTACACCGAAGCGGGCCCTGAAGGCCTGTGCGGCAACAAGAAAGTCATCATCGTGTCCACCGCCGGCGGCCTGCATGCCGGGCAAGCGTCGGGCGCGGCTCACGAAGGCTATTTGACCTTGCTGTTTGGTTTCCTGGGTATCACTGACATCGAATTCGTGCGCGCCGAGGGCTTGGCCTACGGTGACGAAATGCGCAGCAAGGCCCTGAGCGACGCCAACGTACTGATCAACGAACAATTGTTCGCCGCCGCGTAAGGCTTGTGTAAATTTCGCCTCGCCCCGGTTTCAATCCGAAACCGGGCGCCTAAACTCTGTATTCTGCTGGCCTGAACGCGAGCGGAGTACGGAGTTTTTTCGTGTGTGCGCTGTCCTTTTAATGTGGCCCAGGTTGTGCAAGCGTGGGGTCAGTACTCCGGACTTTTAATCGATATGTCGGTTCTCACGCAGCAAAGGTGGACAGCCCCATGATGCGTCTTTGTGCTGTGATGGTTCTTTCCCTGCTCGGCAGCCTGATTTCAGTGCACGCCGCCCCCGCACCGCACCCTCATTGGAGCGTGGGTTTTCATCGCATGAGTTTTCTCGACCCGCTGGATCTTCAGCCGATGAAGGCTATCGCGTTCTACCCCTCCACCGGTCTTGAGCACAGTACCCAGGTGGGCGCGTACCACATCGCTGCCACCGAAGACGCCAAAATCGCCATCGGGCGTTTCCCGATGCTGATGCTGTCCCACGGCAACACCGGCACGCCGCTGGCTCTGCATGACCTGGCCACGTCCCTGGCGCGCAAAGGGTTCGTGGTGGTGGCGGTGCTTCACCCCGGCGACAACTACAAAGATCACAGCCGCTTAGGCACCGTAAGCAACCTGTATGGCCGGCCAATCCAGATTTCCGAAGCGATCACCGCCACACTGGGCGATCCGATGCTGTCGCCGTTCGTGGATGTCGACCAGATCGGTGTGATCGGTTATTCGGCGGGCGGCGAGACCGCACTGATTCTGGCCGGCGCTAAACCGGATTTCGATCGCCTGCGCCGCTATTGCCAGGAGCGTCCTGAAGACCGCGACGCCTGCACCACCAAAGGTGAGCTGGTGGTGGATCGCGACGATCTGCAGCCCCAGGCCGATCCACGTATTCACGCGTTGATGCTAATGGCGCCCCTGAGCCTGATGTTCGGCCGTCACACCTTGGCGGATGTGCATGTGCCAGTGCTGCTCTACAGCGGCGATGGCGACAAACTGGTCGCGGTGGACAAGAACGCCGCGGCCCTGGCGCGCAAACTGCCGGAACCGCCGGACTTCAAACTGCTGGCCGGGGCAGGGCACTTCGTGTTTATGGCGCCGTGCGACAGCGACCAGTTGGCGGCAATGCCGGCGGTGTGCACCGACGCCGATGGGGTGGACCGTGAAGGCATTCACCGCGACCTGGTTTCCGAGGCCGGGCGCTTTTTCAGTCACACCCTCGGCGAGCCCAGCCGCGCAGGCTTACAGACCGCAGATCAATAAGCGCGGCGCTTGAGCAGCACGGTCAGGCCCAGTGCCGCGACCGACAGCAGCGCCGCGCACAGGAAGATCCAGCCGTAACCCAGGTTCAACGCGACAAAACCCATCAGCGGTCCGGCAATCGCCAGGGCCAGGTCGAAGAACACCGCATACGCACTCAAACCCGCGCCGCGACTGCTGTTGGGCACTTGTTTGATCGCCTCCACACCCAGCGCCGGGTAGACCAGCGACAAGCCGAAACCGGTCAGCCCAGCACCGATCAGCGCTACTGTGGTGCTGGGCGCCAGCCACAGCAGGGTCAGCCCGAGGGTCTCAATGCTCATGCAGGCAATCGCCGCGCGAAAGCCGCCAAACCGGCTGATGGCGGAGATAAACACCAGCCGCGCCAGGATAAAGCACACCCCAAACACCGTCAGGCAATACGCCGCGCCGGCCCAGCCACGATTGAGGTAGTACAGGGTGATAAACGTGGTGAGGGTGCCATAGCCGATGGACGCCAGGCACAAGCTGGTGCCAAACGGCGCAATGCGCCCGAACACCGCCCAAAAGGGCAGGCGCTCCCCGCGCACCACTGGCACCGACGGTTTGTTGCGGATCAGCACCAACCCCAGCGCCGCCAACACCGCCAGTACCAGGCCGAGAATGTTGTAGCCATAGTCGGCCACCATCACCACCCCCAAGGGGGCGCCGATGGCGATGGCGCCGTAGGAGGCGATGCCGTTCCAGGAGATCGAGCGCGCGGTGTGTTCGGCGCCGACCGCGCCCATGCACCAACTGATGGTGCCCACGCCGATCAGCCCCTGGGCCACTCCCAGCAGCAACCGCGCGAGAATCAGAACCCCGAGGCTCAAGTTGGGCATGCTCTGCAAAAGCGTCGCAAAGAACGTCAGCACGCCACTGATGAGGATGCCCGTCAGCCCCAGCACGATGGCGCGCTTGGTGCCCACGGTATCCGACATGCGCCCGGCCATGGGCCGACTGAGCAGGGTCGCCAGGTACTGCGAACCGATGGTCACCCCGGCCACCACCGCGCTGAAACCCAGTTGCTCATGCACAAAGCCTGGAATCACCGCGATCGGCAGGCCGATGCAGATAAACGCGATAAAGGTGTAGAAGACGATGGAGACGATCTGCAGGGTGATCGACAAGGACGAGGGCGCGGCGGCAGGCATGGGGACTCGTTCGCGGGCGGGCGGTGCGCCCATCATGGCAAGGGCTTGAGGGAAAAGGAAGCAGGCTAACTACTTTGGCTGAGAAACCGGCCTACTGTGGCGAGCGGGCTTGCCCCGCGTTGGGCTGCGCAGCAGCCCTAATAAAAAACACCGCATTCTGCCAGGCAGAACGCGGTGTTCGTTTTCGGGGCCGCTGCGCAGCCCGACGCGGGGCAAGTCCGCTCGCCACAACGAGCCTGTTCCCCACAGTTTCAGATCGCTACTGTTAGAACACCACGCCTTGGCTGCGCAGGTAGTCATCATAGGTGCCGCTGAAGTCGATCACGCCGTTGGCGCTCAACTCGATGATGCGAGTGGCCAGGGACGACACGAACTCACGGTCGTGACTGACGAAAATCAGCGTGCCCGGATAGTTCTCCAGCGCCAGGTTCAGCGCCTCGATGGATTCCATGTCCAAGTGGTTGGTCGGTTCGTCCATGATCAGCACGTTCGGCTTTTGCAGGATCAGCTTGCCGAACAGCATGCGGCCTTGCTCACCGCCGGAGATCACTTTGACCGACTTCTGGATTTCATCGTTGGAGAACAGCATGCGACCCAGGGTGCCACGGATCATCTGCTCGCCTTGGGTCCACTGACCCATCCAGTCAAACAGCGTGACGTCGTCTTCGAAGTCGTGAGCGTGGTCCTGGGCGTAGTAGCCCAATTCTGCGGCGTCGGTCCACTTGATGCTGCCGGCATCCGGCGTCAGTTCGTTGACCAGGGTGCGCAGCAGGGTGGTCTTACCGATACCGTTCGGGCCGATGATCGCCACGCGCTCGCCGGCTTCGATCTGGAAGCTGAAGTCCTTGAACAATGGCTTGCCGTCGAAACCTTTGGCCATGTGCTCGACGATGACTGCCTGACGGTGCAGCTTTTTGGTCTGTTCGAAACGGATGAACGGGCTCACACGGCTCGAAGGCTTGACTTCGGCCAGTTGGATCTTGTCGATCGCCTTGGCGCGGGAGGTGGCCTGCTTGGCTTTCGAGGCGTTCGCCGAGAAACGGCTGACGAAGGATTGCAGTTCGGAGATCTGCGCTTTCTTCTTGGCGTTGTCCGACAGCAGTTGCTCGCGGGACTGGGTCGCCACGGTCATGTACTCGTCGTAGTTGCCCGGGAACAGGCGCAGCTCGCCGTAGTCCAGGTCAGCCATGTGGGTGCACACGCTGTTCAGGAAGTGACGGTCGTGAGAGATGATGATCATCAGGCTGGAGCGCTGGGTCAGGATGTTTTCCAGCCAGCGGATAGTGTTGATGTCCAGGTGGTTGGTCGGTTCGTCGAGCAGCAGCACTTCAGGATCGGAGAACAATGCCTGGGCCAGCAGCACGCGCAGTTTCCAGCCAGGGGACACTTCGCTCATCGGGCCGAAATGCTGCTCCAGGGGAATACCCAGGCCCAGCAGCAGCTCACCGGCGCGGGATTCGGCGGTGTAGCCGTCCATCTCGGCGAATTCGGTTTCCAGCTCGGCCACGGCCATGCCGTCTTCTTCGCTCATTTCAGGCAGCGAGTAGATACGGTCGCGTTCGGCCTTGACCTTCCACAGCTCCTCGTGGCCCATGATCACGGTGTCGAGCACGGTGAATTCTTCGTAGGCGAACTGGTCCTGGCGCAATTTACCCAAACGTACGTTCGGCTCCAGCATGACCTGGCCACCGGACGGGTCGAGATCGCCGCCGAGGATTTTCATGAAGGTCGACTTGCCGCACCCGTTCGCACCGATCAGACCATAACGGTTGCCGGCGCCGAACTTGACCGAGACGTTCTCAAAGAGCGGCTTGGCGCCGAACTGCATGGTGATGTTAGCTGTGGAGATCAATTACTTTACCTATCAATGGGTTGCGCGCGTGGCAGCGGATGCCGCCAGGCATGCGTCAACAGCGACATCAAGGCGCGAAACCCGGTCGCTGAGCAGAAAATGGGGGATGTGTGTTGGAATTTGGCGCGCATTGTCGCATATGTCAGGCGACAGTTGTATGGCGCTCGAACGATGGTTTTTCCAGAGTCTCGGGCATCGCCAGCCATAACAGCGCCAGCGCGACGGCCGCCACGCCCGCCAGGGTCAGAAACGCTGCGTTGTAGCCGGCCTGTTGCACGACGAAACCGGCCAGGCTATTGCTTAGCGCCGCGCCCAGGCCAAATACGGTAGACAGCGCGCCCAGGCTCACATTGAAGCGCCCGGTGCCTTGGGTGAGGTCTTTGACGATAACCGGGAACAGCGCACCGAAAATCCCCGCGCCAATGCCGTCGAGCATTTGCACCGCCACCAGCCAATAGGGGTCGTTGGACAGGGTATACAGCACACCGCGCAGCGGCAGGATCACAAAACCCAGGATCAACAACGGTTTGCGTCCCCATACATCGGCCTTGCTACCTACCAGCCAGGCCATCGGCACCATCACCACCTGCGCGGCGACGATACAGGCCGAGGTCAGCGGTGTGGCCATGTGCAGATTGATCTGTGAGAGCTTCTGGCTGACCAGTGGCAGCATCGCGGCATTGGCCAGGTGGAAGAGGGCGCAGCAAATGGCGAACAGCAGCAGCGGCCGATTGCTCAGCAACACCTTGATGCCGGACGGCTGCTCGTGATCGTGGTGATGGGCGGGGTCGAAGCCACGGGCGACCTCATGATCGATGGCCGCAGCCGACACGCAACTGACCGCGACGATACTGGCCAGCGCCATAAACGCCATAAGGTAGAACACCACCACTGGCCCGAACAGGTAAGCCAGGCCCCCGGCCAACAGCGCGGCCACGGCGTTGCCGGCATGATTAAAGGTTTCGTTGCGCCCGGTACGGCGGGTGAAGGCGCGGGGGCCGGTGATTCCCAAGGAAATCGCCGAGATCCCTGGTGCAAATACCGAGGCCGCGACCGCGCTGGCAGCCTGAGTTAACGCCACCAGGCTGAACGAACTGACGAAGGGCAATAGCACGCAACTGCCGGTCACCAACAGCGCGGCCACGGCGATTACCGCGCGCTTGCTGCGGGTGCGATCGATCAGCGCCCCCGCCGGGCCTTGAGTGAGCAGGGCGGCGATGCCGGCGAGGGTCATCACCACACCGATGCTGGCCGGGTCCCATTTGTGCACCGCCAGCAGATAAATCGCCAGGTAGGGACCAAGGCCGTCACGCACATCCGCGAGGAAGAAGTTCAGGCTGTCCAGGCTCAGGGTATTACGCAAGTCGGAATGATCAGCCACGGCAGTTTCTTCGGGAGGGGGCACTCAACGACTGAGGGCTCATTGCGTTAATGACCTGCGGCCCCGGCGATTAGTTTCGCGTTGAACAGGGACGATGCCGCTGCTTCAAAGGGCAGGCTAAGGGATTCACTGGCGTTGGCAGGTTTCACCCTATAGACCATCCAACCACGCCACGTTAAGAATGGCGCCGCACGAAGGTACGCATGGTCTGTCCAGGCCCGGTCTTGAACACGGTGGGCCTGGGCATATGTTCGTCGGCTGCAATAAACACAAAGGTGTCTCCTTCCAGGCGATAGCTGGCAGGCAGCGCCTTGCCGGCATCCTCACCGATCGAGTCGATCCAGGTAATGCTCTTGGGCTCGATGCGACTGTCCAGGAAAAACCGGCCAGCCAGCAAAACATTGCCCTCGGTGGTCCTCACTTCAAAACCGTTGCCGGCAATCGTGGTGATGGCACCTGGCGCAGTGTGTGCATCGACAGGGTCAAGCACACCGTTGTCTTCCAGCGAGATTTGTTCCCAGGCCCCTTGCAGGGCGTGAAGATCCGGGTCAGCGGCAGATTGCATCGATAAGTCCTTTTAAGTGAGGTACTAGAAGAGGGGCTGGTATGTAGGATGTTTCTCGCTCAAGACGCGCGGCAAAGAATTTTCCTTGCGCTAGCAGCTATTTAACGTTCTTTTGACTACTCTTGTGACAACAATGTGGCAGTTGGCTGTATCGGTTGAGCGAATGTTCATCTAGTTGAAACGGAAACGAAATTATATAGCGCGGGATTTTTCCCCAAACTGAGTGGTCAGATCGCCATTGGTGGGCCTGTTCTCCAGGTTTCAGGGCGTTGTCCCTGATGCGCTGCCGGGTTATCCGGAACTTCGGTGATGGCTTTTTAGTGTCAATTTTAAGGTGGCTTGCATTTTGAATCGAACTTCCCCGCTTAACGCGTCTCCCTCTTCTGACGAAATTGACCTGTTTGAACTGTTTCACTCGATTTGGCGGCAAAAAAAGCTGGTAGTGGGTTGCACGATTCTGGCGGGTGTATTGGGAGCAGGGTATGCATTTCTGGCGCCCAAGACCTATGAAGTGAGCAGCGTACTGCGCCCGGCGGCCATCAACGAGCTGGATGCACTCAACCGCTCCGAAGTATATAAGCTGCCACCGGCCGATGCGTTGTCCAAGGTGGGGGCTCAACTGGACTCTTACGAGGCGCGGCTGGGGTTCTTCAAATCTCATGAACAACTGTTCGCGGCGTTCCAAAAGCCGGGGCAAAGCCTTGAGCAGAGTTTTGAAGACTTCAACCGCAACTCGGTCAACCTGATTCTGCCGGACCCGAAAAAATCTGACTCGTTAAGCAGTTACATCCGCCTGGAACTCCAATACCCGGCCGACATCGACGGCGTAGCGATCCTCAACGGTTTCGTGGACTACGCCATCGCCGCTGAGCGTGATCAGGTGGGCGCTGACCTCAAAGTGATCGTCAATAACCGCCTCAACGAACTCAAAGGCAAGATTGACGCGGCGCGCGCCAATTACGAAACCGATAAAGAGTCCAAGATTGCCAAGCTGCTGGAAGCCGACCGGCTCAAGCGCGCGCAATTGCAGGATGAGCTCAGTGCTTTACGCCTGCAGATGAAAATGGAGCGCACCAACCGCCTGGCCGAACTGGCCGAGGCGATTGCCATCGCTAAATCGATGGGCATTCGTACCCCGACCACGCCTTCCTCGATGGCCGATGCCGGCCGAGGTGGCTCAGGCCAGGTAATGCGCACCGAGGTCAACAACCAGAAAATTCCGCTGTATTTCCTCGGCACCGAAGCCCTTGAGGCCGAACGCGTGGCCTTGCAGCAACGCACCAGTGACGACTTCACCAACCCACGGGTGGCCGAGATCGGTAAAGAGCTGCAGATGCTGGAAGCGAACCGCGAAGTCGAAGTGCTGCGCAAGCGTGGCAACGAGGATATCTTCCTACAGGATGTAGAGCCGCTGCGTGCGGAAGTCGCGCGGTTGCGCGGGCTGAATATCGATATGAGCAATCTCAAACTGGTTACCATCGACCGTCGCGCCCAGGAACCGCTGGCGCCGATCAAGCCGAAAAAGGCCCTGGTGATTGCCTTGAGCCTGGTAGGCGGCCTGGTACTGGGCTTGCTGATTGCGCTGTTTCGGCACTTTATGTTGGCACCGCGCCCTGCGGTGGCTTACTCGGCGCTGGACGATGGCCGCTTCGCCCGTCGTGAGCGCAAAGACGACGAACTGCCGCTGTAACGCCCACCCCGCAAGGGCTTGTCCTACGGCAAGCCCGCCCCCCTCAAAACCCGTCACTCGACAGCTTTTCACAATTCTTAGTTAACCTTTGGTTACATATTGTGGCTAAATAACGGCCGATGGGCATGAACCGGCGGAAGTTCCAGCCGGCCGTGCCGACTATGTGAATTGTGATTTCAGGTGCTGCTTATCATCCTCGGCCGTCGTGGGCCCGCAGGAGCAGCCTGTTCTCTTCTGACGTGTGACGAAATCCCTTGAAACTCATCATTGTTGTTCTTTACGTTGCCTCCATCGCGTATGTACACCTGCGTGGCCGGGTGCGACACAAGCTGAGCCGCCAGCTCAGCGACCATTCGACCTTTCTGGCGCCGATCAACTGCTTTCTGTATCTGTTCTCCAAATTGCCCGGCCGGCCTTACCTGGCGACCAGTGACTTTCCCGACCTGAGCCCCTTGCAGGAACATTGGCAGGAAATCCGTGAGGAGGCCCAGAACCTGCTGCAAGCCGGGGAAATCAAGCGCTCGGACCAATACAACGACGTTGGTTTCAACTCCTTCTTCAAGTCGGGCTGGAAGCGCTTCTACCTGAAGTGGTACGGCGACAGTCACCCTTCGGCGATGAAACTGTGCCCGCGCACCACTCAATTGGTACAAAGCATCGGTTCGATCAAAGCGGCGATGTTCGCCGAGCTGCCCCCAGGCTCCAAGCTGGTGCGCCACCGTGATCCATATGCCGGTTCTTATCGCTATCACTTGGGGCTGGACACGCCGAACGATCCGGGCTGCTACATCAATGTGGATGGCGAGGCCTATTACTGGCGCGACGGTGAGCCGGTGATGTTCGACGAGACCTATATCCATTACGCCGAGAACACCACGCAGCACAACCGCATCATCTTGTTCTGCGACATTGAAAGGCCGATGAAATATCGCTGGGCGGCGGCTTTCAACCGTTGGTTCAGCCGTAATGTGATGGCGGCGGCAGGCTCGCCCAACGACGCGGGTGACAAGACCGGGGGCTTGAACCGCGCTTTCACGCGGTTGTACAAGATCCGCCTGCGCGGCAAAGAACTGAAAAAGCGCAACCGTACGCGTTACTACCTGGAAAAGTGGGCGATTTTCGCGGTGCTGGCGCTGATCTTCATCCTGATCTGACCCGCCGGGCGCCCCTCACTGCGGTGGGCGGGCGCCCAACTTGTCCCACATCTTGCGGGTGATTTTCTGCCGGTTGGCATAGCCCGCCCAGGGATCAGCCTTCAACCCCTGCACCCGTTGCAACAGATTGGCGACTGTCCACTGTTGCGCGCCGCGCAAGCCTTTCAATTCCTCGCGACTGATCGGTACCGACACCGGCAGCCCTGGCCGTGCCCGCACGGAGTAGGCCGCCACGGTGCTGGCGCCTCGGGCGTTGCGCAGGTAATCGATAAAGATCTTGCCCACCCGGTTTTTCGGCCCGGAGGTGGCGGTAAAGCGTTCGGGCAGTTGCTGAGTCATGAACTGCGCCAGGGCCTTGGCAAATGCCTTGACCGTGTCCCACCCGTCGCGTCGCGCCAACGGCACCACCAGGTGCAGCCCTTTGCCACCGCTGGTTTTAACGAAGGCATCGAGTCCCAGCTCATCCAGTACGGACAACGTCAGTTGAGCCGCTTCCACCATGGTTTTCCACGGCAATGCAGGGTCCGGGTCGAGGTCGAGTACGAACAAGTCCGGGGTTTCGATTTTGTCCGAGGTGGCGCCCCAGGTATGCAACTCGATGGTTCCCATCTGCACGGCGCCTACCAGCGCCTGCACGCTGTCGATTTCCATCAGTCGCGCGTGACCTGGGTCCAGCGCCGGGTCCAGCTGCGTAATGTGGGGGATAGCCAGGCGCTCAGCGTGTTTCTGGAAGAACTGTTCGCCGTCGACGCCCTCCGGTGCCCTGAGCAGCGATACCGGGCGTCGCTGCAGAAAGGGCAGAATCCACGGGCTGATGCTCTCGTAGAACTGCGCCAGTTGTTGTTTCTGCGTGCCGCTCTGGGGGTCGATGACGCGGTCGGGATGGCTGATTTTGACCCCGACTGGGTTCTTCGCGGGTGTTGCGAATTGGGCTTTGCGCGGCACCTCATGCACGATCTGCTCGGCTGGCTTATCGGTGCGCATCCCCACAAAAGCGGCCTGACGGACCACGCCTTCGCGGGTCCATTCGGCAAACTGCACTTCACCGACCAGTGTCGGTTCCACCCAATGAACGCCGCGCGCCTGGGCGCTGGTCAACGGCTTTTGCAGCGGCGATGTGTTGCGCTCCAGGGGTTTCAACTGCCCGTAGATGGTCTTCAACGCGGCCTGATCGAACCCGGTGCCCACGCGGCCGGCATACACCAATCCGCTATCTTCGTTGACCGCCAGCAGCAACGCGCCGAACCCGCTGCGCGAGCCTTGAGGGCGGGTGTAGCCAACAATCACGAATTCCTGGCGCAAGCGGCATTTGAGTTTGACCCAATCGTTGCTGCGCCGCGATACATAGGGGCTGCCCAGGCGTTTGCCGATCACGCCTTCCAACGCCAAGTCGCAAGCACTTTCGAAGATATCCCGGTGGTTGGCAGCGAAGGCCTCGGAGAAGCGCAGCAGCTTGCTTCGGCTACCGCGCAGCGCGGCTTTGAGGGCTGCGCGGCGCTGTTCCACCGGAACTTCGCGCTGATCCTGGCCATTGAGGAAGGGCGCGTCGAACAGGTAATAGACGATATCGAGGCTGCGGCCGATATCGAAAGCGTTCTGCAAAGCCTGGAAATCCGGCAGCCCGTCACTATTGAGGCTGACGACCTCGCCATCCAACCAGCTGTCCTTGAGCTTAAGAGCTTGCAGCGCCTTGGCCTGACGCGGCAGGCGCTCGGTCCAGTCATGGCCGTTGCGGGTAAACAGGCGCACCTCGCCGTCGCGGATACGCGCCAGAATGCGGTAGCCATCGAACTTGATTTCATACTGCCAATCGCCTTCGGGCGCGCGCTCCACCAGGGTGGCCAATTGCGGGGTGAACTGCTCGGGAAGGGCGCTGGCGGAGGCCGCTTTTTTGCTACGAGCTTTGGCTTTGGGTTTCTCTGGCGGCGGTTGGCCCACTGAGGCGTCGCTGAGCACGCTGTCGGGCTGGGCCTGCACGATGTCGAACTCCGTGGCGGGGCGGGCCTGGGCGTCTTTCTCCTTGATCAGCAGCCATTGCTCTTTGTCGCCGCTGCCTTTGAGGCGGGTGCGCACCAGCGTCCAATCGCCGCTGAGTTTTTCGCCGACCAGGGTGAACTTGAGTTTGCCGGCGGCATACGCCTGATGCGGGTCATCGTGAGGTTGCCAGACGCCGCGGTCCCACACGATCACGTCCCCGGCGCCGTACTGGCCTGCCGGGATGCTGCCTTCGAAGCTGCCATAGCTCAGCGGGTGGTCTTCAACGTGCACCGCGAGGCGCTTCTGGCTCGGGTCCAGGCTCGGGCCTTTAGGCACCGCCCAGCTCTTGAGGACGCCGTCCAGCTCCAAGCGGAAATCATAGTGAAGGTGGCGTGCGTCGTGCTTCTGGATCACAAACGACAGCGCCGATGCCTTGGCTTTTTTTCCGGCCGGCGCACTGCCCGACGGTTCGGCAGTGATCTGGAAGTCACGTTTGCGGTTGTATTCACTCAAAGGTTTGGCCATGGGGGCTCCATCCTATGGCAGGTTCAAGAGGCTTTTTTCGAAGACTTTTCGCCGCCGGTTTTTTCCCCGCAGGCTTACCGGCCAGGCTGCGTTTGAGCAGTTCGGTCAGGTCGATCACGTCTGCAGACTTGCGCTCGTCCTCGCCTTCCTGGGATTCCACGTCCTCGATCTTGCCGGCTTTGGCTTTTTCTCCACCAGAGCCATGATCTTTTCCTGAAAGCTGTCGCGGTATTCCTCGGGCTGCCAGTCAGCGCTCATGTCTTCCACCAGGCGTTTGGCCATGTCCAGCTCGCCCTTGGCCAGGCTGGGTTTGGTCACCTCGCTGCCCAGCTCCAGCTCATCCAGGCCGCGCACCTCGGCGGGCCATCGCAGCATCACCAGCACCAGCGCCGATTCCAGGGGCATCAATGCTGCCAGGTGTTGTTTGGTGTGCAGCACTACATTGGCCAGGGCCACCTTGCCGGTTTTTTTCAGGGTTTCGCGCAGCAGGGCATAGACCTTGCCGCCGCGTTTGTCCGGCGCCAGAAAGTACGGCGTGTCGATGTTTTGCAGGGGGATCTGCTCGCTGGCAACGAAGGCGATGATCTCGATGGTCTGGGTCGACTTGGGGTGGGCCGAGCGGATCTCGTCTTCGCTGAGCACCACGTAGCGGCCTTTCTCATAGGCCACACCCTTGACGATGTTCTCTTTGGTGACTTCCTTGCCTGTGGTTTTGTTGATGCGCTTGTAGCCCACCGGGTCCATGCTGCGCTTGTCCAACCAGTCGAAGTCCACACCCTGATGGGACGTGGCCGAGACCAGCGACACCGGGATATGAACCAAGCCGAAACTGATTGCGCCTTTCCAGATTGCCCGTGGCATAAGTGCGATTCCTTGAGAAGAAGCAGTGTTCTGGTGACTCGGCGGCGGCGCGAAAAGTTTCCCCGGGCGGATACGTGGACAGATCGTGTTACACCTCATCAGAAACAATTTACTTACCAAAGGCGAACCCAGGGCGTAGCGTGCCATCGAAAGCACGTACAGCTCGTTTCAGAGAGGTTTGCTCATGATCAGTTGCAGGCGTTATCTCGCATTGCTGGTGTTGGGCCTGGCCCTGATACCCCTGGCCCAGGCGCAAGACCTGCCCGGGCGAAGCAATAGCAACAACAGCCCGATTCACCGGGCCAACCCCAACAGCATGCAGGGCACCCAGCCCAATGCCCCGGCGACGCGCGGTATTCAGACTGTGCCGACCCCGCGTACGCCGACGCTGGAAAACGGCGGCATCGGCAACCGTTATCCGCAGCGCCAGGCCGCCCCCAGCCGCCCGGCCACTGAAACCAAAGCCCCCACGTATGATGCCAACGGCAATCGCCGGTAAGGACCTGTCTTATGTTGCTACGCAAAACCCTGCTGGCTGCGCTGTGCGCATCGACCCTGTTGCCCTCGATTGCGGCGCATGCCGCCGGGGCTCAACAGTTCCCCAGTGAACAAGGCAGTATCACGGCCACGCCGATAGCCCAAGGGCTGGATCACCCATGGGCGGTGGCATTCCTGCCGGACCAGCAAGGCTTTCTAGTGACCGAGCGGCCGGGACACCTGAGGGTCGTCAGTGCAGACGGCAGGCTGTCGGCGCCGTTAAGCGGTGTGCCGCAGGTGTGGGCCAAGGGGCAGGGCGGTCTGCTGGATGTGGTGCTGTCCCCGGACTTCAAGCAAGACCGCATGGTGTATTTGTCCTACGCCGAAGGCGGCGGCAAGGGCGGGACGGCCGGCACGGCGGTCGGGCGCGGACGTTTGGCCGCCGACCTGAGCGGCCTGACCGACTTTCAGGTGATCCTGCGCCAGGAACCCAAGCTCTCCACCGGTAACCACTTCGGTTCGCGCCTGGCGTTTGACCGTGACGGCTACCTGTTCGTGACCCTGGGCGAAAACAACGACCGACCCACCGCCCAGGATCTGGACAAATTGCAAGGCAAGGTCGTGCGCATCTATCCGGATGGCCGCGTGCCGGACGACAACCCGTTCGTCGGTCAGGAAGGCGTACGGCCGGAGATCTGGTCCTACGGCCAGCGCAACCCTCAAGGCCTGGCGCTGAATCCGTGGAGCGGCACGCTGTGGGAAAACGAGCACGGCCCCCGTGGCGGCGATGAGATCAATGTCATCGAACGCGGCAAGAACTACGGTTGGCCACTGGCAACCCATGGCATCAACTATTCGCTGACGCCGATTCCCGAAGCCAAAGGCAAGACTGTCGAAGGCACTGTCGCGCCGCGCCATGTATGGGAAAAATCACCGGGTATCAGCGGCATGGCGTTCTACGACGCCGATCGCTTCAAACCGTGGCAGCACAACGTATTTATTGGTGCACTGGCCAGTCAGGAGCTGATTCGCTTGCAGTTCGAGGGCGATAAGGTGGTGCATGAGGAGCGCTTGCTCGGCGGCTTGAAAGCGCGGATTCGCGATGTGCGGCAGGGACCGGATGGCTATCTGTACGTGCTGACGGATGAGGAAGAGGGCGTGTTGTACCGGGTGGGGCTGAATCCGGGTTGACAAGGTTGAGCCGTAGGTGGGAGCGGGGTAGCCCACTCCCACTTCTTTACGCGGGTGAGGTTTACAGGCCCAGCGCCGATAGGCCCGGATGCTCATCCGGCCGGCGACCCAGCGGCCAGTGGAACTTGCGCTCGCTTTCCTTGATCGGCATGTCGTTGATGCAGGCAAACCGATGGGCCATCAAGCCATTCTCGTCGAACTCCCAGTTCTCGTTGCCATAAGAGCGGAACCAATTACCGGAATCGTCGTGCCACTCATAGGCGTAACGCACGGCGATGCGGTTATCGGTAAACGCCCATAATTCCTTGATCAGCCGATAGTCCAGTTCCTTGGCCCATTTGCGTGTCAGGAAACCTTTGGCTTCTTCGCGGTTGTGAGCGAACTCGGCGCGGTTGCGCCATTGGGTGTCCAGGGTGTAGGCCAGGGAAACGCGTTCTGCGTCCCGGGAGTTCCAGCCGTCTTCGGCCAGGCGCACTTTCTCGATCGCCGACTCGCGGGTAAACGGCGGCAGGGGCGGGCGCGGTTGTTCTGTAGATGACATGCTGCGACTCCTTTAACTCATTAAGGTTTATCGAAAGTTGCTCAGCCTGTGCGTTCACAGTCCCAATAACGTTCGCGCCATGCATTGCGCATTATCGGCAGCCGTTGAATCGCCCATTACCAGGGCAACGGTAATGGCGCCATCGATCAGGATCAGCAGGTGCGCGGCCTGCCGCTCGGGGTCGGGGGTGCCATGTGCTTGACACAGTTCGAGTACGTACTCGAACAGTTTCTGTTTATGAGCTTTGGCCAGCAGGCGGACGGGGTTGTGCGGGTCGCCAGTCTCGCCGCTGGTGTTGATAAAGGCGCAGCCGCGAAAGTCCTCAGAGCCAAACCAGGCCTTGAGCGCGCTGAACAGCGCCAGCAGGCGCTCGCCGCTGTCGGCCTGGCGCTCCACTTCGCTGCGCAGCCATTGGAGCCAGCGCGCATCGCGGCGTTGCAGCGCGGCGATCACCAATTCGTCTTTATTGGCGAAGTAGCGATAAATACTTTTTCTCGAGACGCCGGCGGTTTTTACCAGAAAGTCCATGCCGGTGGCGGCAATGCCATGGCGATAGATCAACTTCTCGGTGACGTCGAGGATAATGTCGCGGGTTTCATTACTGATGATTTCGTTCATGGGGCAAACAGTAGAACGATCATTCTCCTTGGTCAATTAATTTTTTCCATCTGTCACAGCGAGACCTGAGCATCTTCATGGTGTAAGCTCGGGACCTCTTCGGATTCGACCCTTTGCGAGCCTTATGCCGTCGTTCTTCAAACGCTCCCTGTTGCCCAAACTGCGCGGTTTTCCACTCACTCCCGAGGCGATTGAGGTGCTGTCAGGCGCTGCGGCGTTTCGCCGTTGCCTGCTGGAGAAAATCCCCCAGGCCACGCGGCGTATCTACATCGTTGCGCTGTACTTGCAGCAGGACGAAGCAGGGCAGGAGATCTACGACGCCTTGCACGCCGCCAAAGCCGCAAGGCCGGAGCTTGAGATCGTGGTGGTGGTCGACTGGCTGCGTGCCCAGCGCGGGCTGATCGGCGCCGGCAAGCAGCCGGGCAACAGCGCCTGGTACCAGGAAATGACTCAGCGTCACAGCACTGAGGTGCCGGTATACGGTGTGCCAGTGCAGACCCGCGAGCTGTTCGGTGTGCTGCACCTCAAAGGCTTCGTGATCGATGACACGGTGCTCTACAGCGGTGCCAGTCTGAACAACGTGTACCTGCACAAATTCGACAAATACCGCTTCGACCGCTACCACCTGATCCACAGCCAAGCGCTGGCCGATTCCATGCAGCATCTGGTGGAACATGGACTGGTGGCGTCCAAGGCCGTGCATCGCCTGGACCTGCCGAACCCGCCGACTACCCGCAGCCTGCGCAACGACATCGGCGACCTGCGCAGCCGCCTCAAGCACGCCACCTACGACACCACGGCGGGGCAGTTGCCCAATGGCCAGTTGTCGGTCAGCCCGTTGCTGGGCGTCGGCAAGAACAACCCGTTGAGCCGGGTGATCCTGGAACTGATCGCCAGCGCCCAGCAGCAACTGACTATCTGCACGCCGTACTTCAACCTGCCACTGCCCGTCACCCGGGAAATCAACCGTGCCCTGGCCCGTGGGGTGAAGATCGACATCATTGTGGGCGACAAGACCGCCAACGATTTCTACATTCCGCCCAGCGAGCCATTCAAGGTGATCGCGGCGCTGCCATACCTGTATGAAATCAGCCTGCGCCGCTTTGCCAAGCGCCATCAGCGCAACATCGACAGCGGCCAGTTAAATCTGCACCTGTGGCGCGACGGCGACAACACCTACCACCTCAAAGGTATGTGGATCGACGAGCGTTACACCTTGCTGACGGGCAACAACCTCAACCCCCGGGCGTTCCGGCTCGACTTGGAAAACGCGCTGCTGATCGACGATCCCCAGGGCCAATGGCTCGCGCCGCGCCAGGCTGAACTGGAGCAGATTTTTCAGCACACCACGCGGATCGAGGCTTACACGCAATTGCAGACGCTGCCGGATTATCCGGCAGCGGTCGGCAAATTCCTGCGCCGTGTGAGCCGGGTGCGGATTGAGCGTCTGCTGTATCGGATTTTGTAAGTCGCCTGAAACTAACGGAAATGCTCCATCGGGCGGTCGTCGGATCAGGCTTACATCCAGGCGCCCGACGCTGTTCTTACATAGCCCCTCACTGTTTTCAGAGCGAGCGTGGATATGTCGAAGATCGCCTCAGGTACTTTTTATGAGGTGCCCAGTAGCGTTGTTCCCATGGCGGATCGTCCATCCGCTTCAACGCCTTCCCCCACGCTGTCGCGGGCTCGACGCTCAACCGCTGATTCAAGCGCCGCACTCAGTTATCCCTGGACCCGCAAACCGGTCCCCAGCAGTAACGGCGTGGCGGCTGCCGACACGCTGCTGGAACAACGCCTCACGTCAGCCACGCAAAGCGGCCACGGCATGGTCGAGGTGCCTGAGGGCAGCACGCTGACCCCTTTGCTGGCGTTGTACCGGCACCTGCTGAACCAACCGCCGTTGCAAACCTGGCTCAACGACCAGGGGCTAGAAACCGCCACGCTGACCCTGCATCACGACTTTATCGAAGGGTTCGTCACCCACGAGGGTGTGCGCAGTGCCGTCAGGTTTACCTACACCGACGCGTCGGGGTGGTTAGAGGCCTCGGCCAGTTTGCGCCCGTTGTTGCAGCTGCTGGACCCCGGCGATAAAGGCCTGACCTTTATGGGGGAGGGCGACGGGTGGGTGCCGTTGGCGGTGGTCGAGCAGCGAAGACCCGCCATAGCTTTCACGTCGGCGATGTGGACAGCGCTTGGCGGGTGATCGGTCAAATCGAGCAGCGTCGCTACTTGGCGGACACACTGGAGGCGGCCCTGGGAGATTGGCCCGACGCCACGCCCATGAATTGGTCCGAACACCCCTGCGAAGTGAGCCCGGCGTTAACCTTGGGAGAAGCCAGCCAGGCCGCGCGCGAGCGTCTGCAGCGCCTGGTGGCGCAACCGAGTATGACGGCGCTGCTCGAACGCGAAGGCTTTGACTGGCCCGGCAAGCCGTTTCGGATAACCGAGGGCAGGCTGGAGCGTCTGAGCCCCGTGGGCGGCTGGGTCGATCTCACCCGTTATGTCGAACAGCACCCCGCCCTGGAGGCAGAGCGCCAGGCGCTGGTCGGGCTCAGCGAGCCCTTGGGCGGTGCGGTTTATTCCACTCCCCGCCATGACGTGCGCCAACTGGTCGAATACCTGGGCTGGGCTCGATGGCAACCGCCGGCGAAACCCGCAATGTCATCCACTGGTTGCGTACGTACTTGCCGCCGGCACCGCCACTGGGCGATTACAACGGTCTGATGCGCCGCGAGTGGGCCCCCGGCACCCTGACGCCCGAAGATCGCCTCACCTTGACCGATCTGGCGCAAGCCCGCTTGGGCGGCAGCAGCGCCAGAGGCTTCAGTGCACTGGCGCACAGCACTCCACAGGCACTGCACACCGACCCCCAGGCCCATTTGACCGCGCTGCTTGAAAGCCCCGAGGCGTTGGCGTTTGGCGCGCAATTGGCCAGAGCGCTGAATTGGTTTGGCGCGAGCGGCGCAGGCTACGAATTGCCCAAAACGGTGTGCCAACAGTTGGTGGTGGCGGCGATCAAGTTGCACGCCGGTATCGACGCTCCGGACAAGCCTGGGCATGTGGCCGGGTATTCGGTGTACCAGCCGGCGAACATGGGGCGCACATTCAGTGCCGTGCGCCGCGACATCGAACAGCATCTGATCGCGCACAAGGGCGTCGACCCCAAGTTGGCCGTGCTGGCGGCACACCTGGGCTTGGCCCAGGCAGCACCGGAATTTCTGGTCAAAGATGTGCCGGGCACGGTGCACATCGGTACGCCGGCCTGGATGGAGTTGCGTCTGGGCTGTGCGATGGCCGATCAACATGCACCCGGCACGTCCCGGGCGATGAATGAAGAGCAGGTCACCCACCTCACCACGCTGGGCCCCACCAGCGATGCCCAGGCCGAGTTGATGCAATTGTCGGCGTTGAAAATCATGGCCGATTGGGGCGTGCTCAATGGGGTCGTCCGTTTGCGCAGCGATGGAGAATATTCTCGTACGGATATCCAGACCGCCTCCGAAGCGTTCTTCAAACAGCGCGAAGAGGCCAGCCTTGCCTTCACCGACGCGAGCGCCGAGCTGCCTACCCGCAGGACGCTGGCCATTAAAGAGCTGCTGCGGGTCTTTCCGGACACTACCCCGGCGGGTCTGGAGGCCATGACCGTACACATCGCCGAGGCTTCGGAGCGTCGCAACATGGCGTCGGGCGAACCCAGGACGCGTCCGATCATCGAGGCGTACATAACCGGCGATCTGACACCGGGCAAGTGGGCGCTGAGCAGCGATTTACGTGGTACTTACCGTAGCGGCAGCACCCCTTATCAGCAGGGCCAGGCCCCGCAGGCTTCCCCTGAGGCGCGCGCTCAGTTGGATCAACGTATTCGGCGCTTGCCCGCATTGGATGGGCTGCTCAACAGCGCGGTCGACCGGCATCGGCACGCGTTGCAGAACGCCTATGCCACCCGCTTGAAGTTGATGCTTGCCGAGTTGCCGCTGGCGGATCGACAAGCGCTGGAACTCGGCACTGTCGAGCTGTTCACCTTACGCGGGGAAACCGGCACCACCCAAGCCCGCGAAACGGCGAGCAGCAGGCTGGCACAGCGCGGTCGCCAAGGCACGGTGATGCGCCTGGAGCACAACAACCAAGTCACGTATTACGAGCTGTTTGCCAACGGCAATGTCGTGCGACGCACCGACTTGCCGCAGGATCTGATACTGGGGGGGCTGATCAAGCACGAGCGCTTTCCCGCCCCGCACGGTCATGTGTACTTGCCAGTCAACCGTGGCACGCCGGTCCCGTTCGATGCCGACGCCTATACCTTAGGGACGGCACCGAGGTCGGACGTCGCTTCGCCGGCCATGATCATCGAGCAACTGGGCACGCCGTTCGCCGCCAGCGCTTTACCAGCCAGCTACACCCCGCAGAACTATGTGCCGAACACTTACGGTTCGCGCAAAACCGCGCGCATCGTGGAGGCGATCGCGCAGGGGAATTTCTACGAGTCTCCAGAGGCCTTGCTGCAAAGAGCGACCGAACAGGTGCCGTTGGAACGCAGTCGCGAAGCACGCACCCGTGCGCACAATTTTTTGCTGGGCTTCGTGCCCTTTGTCGGTGCCTATCAGGAATTCAAAGCAGGCAATATCGGCAGCGGCTTGGCCAACCTGGCCGTGGACACCGTCGGGGTGGCCATTGGTGCCGCGGGCCCGGCGCGGGGGTTGATTCGCTCAGCCAAAGCCCTGGCATTCAAGCCTTTGAAGGGGATTGCCAGGCGTTTGACGGCCACGGTAAGCCCCATGGTGTCGACAACAGCCAGGGTCAAACCGGCGGCCACCTTCAGTGATCGCGCATTTGATTTTCTCAAGCATTCGGGGCTGTTCGCCAATGCCGCGCTGAATCCGCTGGATGGCTACCCGCAGATGATCCGGGCGGCGACCAAAGGCTTATTTAACGTGCCTAAGCTGATCCTGCAAGGAACGATGAATTCGGGCAAAGTCGCTCCGCACTTGCTGACGGCCGAAGAAAAACTGCGCAGTTACCTGATCATTGCGGCCGGGCAGATCGACCGGCAGGAGCCCGGCGGTCAGTCGCCCGTGGGGAGCCGCACTGGCGTCTACCGTGGGGCCGAGGTTCAAAGCGTGCGCTACGGTGGTCACTGGTACGCCTTGGACCCGCTCAACGGGCGGCCGGTTGGCACGCCCCTGAGCGAGTTTGTCGCCGATGCCACCCCGTGAGTGCTGATCCTCAGTTCAGGCCCAGCTTGCCGCGCAGCATGGACAGGTCTTCAGCGAGGGTGTTGACCGGACCCACCAGCGCTTTACGGTCGCTGTCCTTGACCTTGTCGTAGGTCTCGAAGCCGCCGTCTTTGGTTTTGTACTTGGCCAGCACCTTGTCCACGGTGGCGAAGTTTTTATCGACTTTGGCCAGGAAGGCCTTGTCCTGCTTCTCGATCTGGCCGCGGAACAGGTCGACGATTTTTTTCGCGCCGTCGATATTGCCCTGGAAGTCATACAGGTCGGTGTGGCTGTAGCGATCTTCTTCGCCGGAGATCTTGGTGGCGGCGACTTCCTCCAACAGCGCGGCGGCACCGCCGACGACTTTTTCCGGCGGGAAGGTCAGGCCGTCCACGCGGGTCTTGAGGTCATTGACGTCGGTGTTGAGCTTGGCGGTCAGCGTCTCCAGGCCCTGAGTCGAGTTCTGCGAGAATAACGCGTACTCGATGCGGTGGAAGCCGGTGAAGTCTTCGGCGGTTACGCCTTTTTCGTGGTCGTCGACGCGGGAGTCGATGGAGGCGTCGAGGTCGCTGAACAACTCGGCAATCGGCTCGATGGACTCGTAGTGCACGCGGGTAGGCGCATAGAGCTTCTTGGCGGTGGCCAGGTCGCCTTTGTTGATCGCGTCGGTAAAGGCCTGGGTTTGGGTCACCAGTTCACCGATCTCTTCGGTGACATAAATCTTGTAGTCCGACACCGGCCCGACCAGGTCCAGCGGTGCGGTGGCGGCGAAGGCGGCCAGGGGCGAGAGGGTCAGCAACAACGACAACGCGAGAGTCGACTTCTTCATGGGACAGTTTCCGCTGTGGGGGTGGGTTTCAGGTATTGGCAGAGGTGTGTGGGTGCGTGGCGGCCAGCAGCGTGCGGCCGAGGAAATCCTGGGACCCGCTGACCCCCGGCAAGGTGAAGAAATACCCGCCGCCGACCGGCTTGAGGTATTCCTCCAGGGGTTCGCCGTTGAGTCGGGTTTGTACGCTGATAAAGCCTTTTTCCAGGTCGGCCTGATAGCAGATGAATAACAGCCCCATGTCCAACTGACCGTTCTTATTGACGCCGTTGGAATAGTTGAAGGGCCGGCGCAGGATCAGGTTGGCCTGGGTCTGCGGGGTGCGCGGGTTGGCCAGGCGGATATGGGCATCGAGCTTGGTCAGCTTGCCTTCCGGGTCTTTGCTGTAGTCGGGCACCTGGGTTTCTTTGTGGCCGTCCATCGGCGCGCCGGTGGTTTTGATGCGGCCGATGATGCTTTCTTGTTCCTGCAGGGGCGTGCGGTCCCAGCGTTCGACGAAGTTGCGGATGATGCGCACCGCCTGGTAACTGCCATGGGCGGCCCAGGCCGGTTCATCGCTACCGGGCTGCACCCACACGATCTGGTTCATGGCTTGGTCGTTATTGGAGTCGGGGTTGGCCGAACCATCCCGGAAACCCAGGAAGTTACGCGCGCTCTGCGCCGGCTCGCCGGGACGGGAAGGGGCCTGAGGCGGCACGCTGCCTTCCTGTTTCCAGCGCACCAGCAGCAAGTCCGGCAAGTTCTTCACGATGTCGCGCAGGGCGTGGATATTGGTGTCCGGCGTGTTGGAGCTGAATTGCAGGCTGAGGTCGCCATGGCACTGCGCCGGCTCCAACGCATCGTTGGGAAACCCCACCATACGGATCAGACGTTTGGGCTTGGCGGCGGCGAGGCCGAAGCGTTCGTCGAACAGCGATTCACCCACCGACACAGTAATGGTCAGGTTATCCGGCGTCACCACCGGGCCCAGAATTCCTGAATCGGTGGGTGGCAATTTCGGGTCGACTTGGGCCACCGGGCCACCGGTCATCAGGAAATGGATACGCTCGTTCAGGGTGCGGAACAGGCGCTCCAGGTCCTGGCGATCGCTGGCCAATACATCGAAGGCCACCAGCATGCCGCAGGCCGGGCGCGGGGTGACGATGCCTGTCTGATGCTGGCCGTAAAAATCGTGGTGGTCCTGGGTCTTGTCACTGCGCGGCGCGGTGGTGACTTGTTCCGCAGCGGCGGCCATGGCCGGGCAGGTCAAGCTGCTGCCGGCAATCGCCGCGCCAGTGGCGGCCATGCCCAGCAGGACACGGCGACGCTGAAGGTTAAGCTGTTCTGAATCACTCATGGGGCGGTTGTCTTCACTGCAGGCCGGAAAGGCCGAGGGCGGGGTCGATTCCATCGAGTACGGCGGCCAGAGCCTTGGCCTTGTCAGCGATCTGCTTGCGCTGACCGTCGGTGACGCTGTCGTAGCGGCGGTACTGGCCGTCGACTTTCAAACTGTCCAACTGGCTGTCGAATGCGCCGAGCGCGTTATCGACCTTGGGCAGCAGGTCGGCGGCGGATTTTTCCAGCAGTGGACGCATCAGCTCGACCACCTTGTGAGCGGCGGCCAGGTTGGCGGCGAAGCCATTCAGGTCCAGATGGCTGTAGCGTTCCTCCTCACCGCTGAGCGCACGTACATCCGCCAGGCTGTTGAGGTTGCGCACCACGATGCCGACCAATTGCTCGGGCGGCAGCGACTGGGCCAGCAATTGCTGCTTGAGGGTGGTGACGTCACTGAGCAGGCGCTGCGCTACCGGCGCCAGGCCGTCGAGGCTGCGTTGCTGGAACAGGCTGTACTCAATGCGGTGGAAGCCGCTGAAGGCCGGGTCTTGTTCGCGTTTTTCGAAATAATCGGCCCGCGCATTGATTGCGTTGTCGAGTTCAGCCAGGCGTTGTGCGGCCGGGGCCAAACCCTGATAGGCCACGCGAGCGGTGGCATACAACGCCTGTGCCTGCGTCAGGTCGCCGGCGTCGATGGCCTGTTGCAGTGCGGTTACGGCCTTGATCAGCGCGCTGCCCTGGCTACTCAAGTACACCCGGAACTCCGACAGCGGGCCGATAAAGGCCACCATCGACGGCTTGGCTTTGGCCTGGGCTTCGGATTCGGCGGTTGGCGTTACATGCAGAGTGCCGCGTGGATTGCTCAGCAGGCCGCAGGTAATCGCGTAGTCACCGGGTTGCAGGTTGGCATTGATCACCTGGCTCAAGCCGGGGGCGATGTTCTCGCGCTCCTCGACCACCAGCACGCCGTCGAGGATTTCCCATTCCACCGCCCGGTCGGAACGGTTGATGATCCGAAAACTCGCCGGCCCGGCGGGCACGGTCAGCGCATTGGGTTCGCAGGCGTGGGCATGGATGGTCACCGCAATTTCATTGCTGTGGGTCTGGCGCTTGGCGGCGGCCAGTTGCGAAGCGTAGTAGAACAGGCCGCCGGCGGCGATCATCACGACCACCGAGCCGGCCACCGCCCAGCGCAGGGCTCGGGGTGGCGAGGCGGGTTGAGGCGTTGGGTTGGTCAAGAGACGGTCCTTACTGGCTGGAAACGGAAGAGGGCGCGGCGACCGGTTTGGCCGCGGCGGCGGGCAGGAAGAACATCACCAGCGCCACCACCAGGTAAATCAGATAGGCACCCAGGGTGCTCACGGTCGGTGCTTCCTGATAACCGAACATGCCGGCGAGCACCGAGCCCAGCGGGCTGTCCATCGGCAAGGTAGTGCTGAAATCGAACAGCACGGTTTGCAGGTGATTCCACACCCCGGCTTCATGCAGGGCCTGCACCGAGTTGGCGAGGATGCCAGCGGCGACCACTAGGATAAACAGCCCGGTCCAGCGGAAAAACGCCGCCAGGTTCAAGCGCATGCTCCCGGTGTAAATCAGGAAACCCACAATGATCGCCAGCACCAGTCCTAGCAGTGCACCGATCGGCGCGCCCGGGCCTTCGCTCTGCTGGAACACCGCCAGCAGGAAAAACACCGTCTCCAAACCTTCACGGGCCACGGCGAAAAACACCATAAGGATCAGCGCGGTGACCTGGTGTTTCGAGCCGGTGAGCGCCTGATCGAGGGAGGCATACAAAGAATGCTTGATGGAGCGCGCCACCTTGCGCATCCAGAACACCATGGAGCTGAGAATGCCCACGGCGACCAGGCCGACGATGCCTTCAAACAGCTCCTGTTGTTTCTGCGGAAACTCGGCGCTCATCAATTCCAGACCACCGCCCACCAGCAGTGCCAGGGCCGCAGCGAGGAAAACCCCGATCCACACCGCCGGCATCCATTGACCCCGACCGGTCTGCTGCAGGTAACTGGCGATGATGCCAACGATCAACGCTGCTTCGATGCCTTCGCGCAGCATGATGAGAAAAGGGACAAGCATCGCGCACCACAGGGTAACTAGATAGGAAGCTAAGTTGTAACATAATGATACTCATTGCTAAACAGCAAATATTGACATTAGCTGAACGCTCGCTGAACGGTGGTGACGAATCCTCGCGACCCTTATGATGCAGGCCACCTCAACAGCTGTCGGATTGCCTGAAGCCCCATGTCCGAAAAAGACACCATCTCCCTGCACCTTGTGCGCGAAGCGCTGCTGCAAAGCTGCCCCCCCGGAGCGGCCAGTGCACAGGTGCTGACCAAGGTTGGCATCGACCCAGCGCTGCTGGCGCAGCCCGATGCACGGGTGTCGGCCACCACCTATGCACGGCTGTGGCGGCTGCTGGCCAGGCGCTCGGACGACGAGTTCTTCGGTATGGACCCGCGCAAGCTCAAGTCAGGCAGCCTGGCGTTTTTGTGCCGCGCCTGCATGGCGCAACCCACATTGGCTGCCGGCCTGGAAACCGGCCTGGGGTTTCTCTCGTTGATGCTGGAGCATCTACCCGCGCAGCTGGTGCGCCAACAAAGCTTGGCGGAAATCGTCCTGCTAGAGCCCGAGACCGAGCCGCGTCGGGCGTTCACCTATTTCACCTACTGGATGATCGTGCACGGCGTCGCCTGTTGGCTGGCCGGGCGCCGCATTCCGATCTTGGCCATCGAACTGCGTTGCCCGCCGCCGGATTTCTGCGACGACTACCGCGTGATGTTCTCCGACAACCTGCGCTTCGATCGGCCACGCACGCGCATGATCTTCTCCGCCGACTGCCTGGACCTGCCGATCAAGCGCAGCCCCCAGGAGCTTCAGCGCTTCCTCGCCCACGCTCCCGCGAACATCCTGGTCAAATACCGCGACCCCGAGAGCCTGGCCACCCGTATCAAACACGACCTGCGCCAACTGCCCCCCGACACCTGGCCGGAAACCGAAGGCCTGGCCGCCAGTCTGTGCATCTCCGCATCCACCTTGCGTCGTCGCCTGGCCGAGGAGGGGCAGACATACCAGGGCCTCAAAGACAGCGTGCGCAAGGAATTGGCAATTGTCTGGCTGGCCGAACCGCAGATCAGCTTTGCCGAAATCGCCGTGCGGCTGGGCTTTGCGGATGTGAGTTCTTTTTATAAGGCGTTTCGTAAGTGGTCTGGGTCGAATCCGGGGCATTATCGGAGTTTGATTCTTAACGATATTGGCTGAACTTCAGGCGTACAAGGAGATAGGTAATGCGCACGTCATGGTTATGGTTGATTTGCTGCGCGCTTTTCCCGTTGAACAGTTGGGCGCAGTTGGGGATCGGTGATTTCACGCTGGGCATGCCGCGCCAGCAGGTCATGGACATCCTGCATCGCCACTTCCCCTCGGTGGAGTTGGAACACAACCTCTCCTATCCGGTGCCTATGCCTTACTACCGCGCGCGCGAACCGTCCCGTCCGTATCTTTTAAAGGATGTACCGATCCATACCGTAGCGGCCTATTTCGACGAGGCTGACCGGCTCAAGCAACTGAGCATCAATTTCGATATCACCGACCCCGAACGAATCAAGGCGCTGATACCGCTTATGCACGAGGCACGGCTGGCGCCCGACACCCAAGGACGTCATGAACTCTTCAACAGTGATGGCGAGTTGACCTATTACGTGTCGCAACCCTATGGGTGGACAGTCGTGGAGATCGCCGACAGGGCCGCGTCGAAGGTTAATATTCCGATGCGTGCCCACGTAGATCAACAGGTCAGGGCATTCAAGTAGCAAAGATAGGGCTGGGGGTAGAGAAACGTTTAAAACTACATGTCCCCGCTGGCCTACATCGCTGTTAAATATTGTTTGGTAAGTTTCTGAAATATAAAGCTCAGGCTTCTAGCCTTATTGACGGCTTTTTTGTGCGCCTAACAGTAGCGTCGTGATAACACCCAATAAGCCAATAAGGCAGAAGACTGCAACAATAACCAAAGTCGACGAAAAGCCGTATCTATCAACTAATCCTCCGAAGACAGTGTAGGAGGCGCCGATAATAACCGAGTTGACTAGATTTGCAGCGGACAGGCATGAGGCTCGGATGCGGGAATCGACATTGTCGTGAATATATGTTTCATATGACGTCTCATAGATGGCGGGGAGCGACATTATCAGGAGGAAACTTGCTGCTGAGGCATTCACGCCAATGTCCATTGATAAGATTAAAAGAAGTAGGGTGATGATAAATGTTGTGGTGAATGCAACAATGCCGAGAGAAAATCTTGAGCAAACATAACCCGCAACTATAAACACTGCAGCCGATATGGCTTCTACTGCAGCATATATTCCAGCAATCAAAGTGACATCTAAGCCTTGCAGCGAGAAAAAAGGTTGGCCGTAGATAAATAAAGGTACGGTTGAAAGCTCAAATAAAGCGAACCCAATGAACAAGGGTATAAGGAAAGCGCCGTTTTTTGAGCGGAAAAAGCATACCAGTGAATTGAAAACGCCTTCTGCTTCCCTATTGGGCACCCTACTTTTTGCACTGGGATTGAGGGAGGTGGAAAGAGGATTTTTTTCGGTCATGAATGAAACCATGATGGCTCCGATAAGTTTGGATATCGCAAAAAATATATAAACGCTGTTCCACGACATAGCCTCTTGCAAGGCGCCGCCAAGAAGCATGGATAAGCCTAATGAAACTGCACCGATAGCACGGGCGCGGGATATTATCCTTGGGTATTCCTCTGTTCTATTTTCGGCCAGTAGATTGTCATATAACAACGCTCTGTCCGCACCGGAGCCCATAGCAATACTGGCGCCGAAGAGGCAAAAGATAAGCGCGAAAGGAATAAAATCGGAGAACAATAAAAACCCAATGCCGCTTATAAATAATCCCAAAAAACCAAGTATTAGAGAGTGTTTACGTCCGTAGCGATCTGCAAGTAGACCGGATGGTATTTCCAAGGCTACACAAGAAAAGAATAAAAAAGACTGAAGAATGCCTATTTGTCCTTGGGTTATACCGAGTTGCAAAAGATAGAGTACAAATAAGCCTCTCTGGACATCCAGATTCATAAATATTGACAGCGTGTAATATGGGTTGTTGTTTTTCAAGGCGTTCCATGCTCTTTTTTATTTTAATGCTGATGTTTCGTAATTTTAAAAAAAACAGGCGGCTTTGGCTGTCCGGATAGAATGATGAGCGTTGACGAGGTCTTCCTGCGGCAGGAGTTTACCGATGCGATCTCTTTCCAGCAGCAGTTTAGTAAGTAGTCAGCATCAAAATCTTGAGGAAAGCGAGTCACGATTTTGTATGAAATAGTGCATGGAATGTAGTAATGGTCAGGCACTAGGAATTAACTCACAACATCTTTCTCCTGAGTATTACAGAACCTTCCTTAATGTTTTTAGGACGCGCCTGGCATACGCGCAGTAAAAAATCGTGCATGGTTTTAACCGTGATCCTACTTGGGCGTCGGGTTAAGCAAGCCAGACGCTGGATCTGTAAAGGATCGCTCACTTAACTGCGAAGGTTTGCTGCGGAGGATTGAAAGCGTGGCGTGATTGCCTTCATACGTTAAGTCTCCAATCAATACTCTGACGGTGAACTTATGAAAAATTTCATTGCGTTACCTTTTGCGGCGTTGATGCTGGTGTCGGTTCAGGCGTCTGCACTGTGCCTGAATGTTTCTGAGAGTTTTGGCGGGATTGTGGAACCAAAGGAGGAAATTACCGTTAAAGGTCCGTTCACAATAACGGGCAGTAACGGGTGCTCCAGTGCAAATATTGAAGCAATGATTTCAGTTGGCGGTGTGGGGAGAGTTCCGCAAATTTCTATTGAGCAAGAAGTGGGTTCTTCCTGGAGAACGGTAGCGGCCAACCCACTGTCGCCTCGTGCGTCTTGGCTCGGCCCTTTAGGTACCTATCGAGTGAGGGTATATAATCCTGACGAGCAATCCAAGGCCTACTCGGGGACTGTCAGATATGGACGCTGATTAGATTTGGACGCAGTGTGCCAGGGAACTCTGGCACACCGCTACCTTGCTGATGGTCAGACTCGTTCCTCCACCGATAAATCACTTTTTGATGAGTTTGCAAAATACGCGAGCGCATTAATTGCTCGATTGGCGTCTACCATGCCTCGTATGTACTCGGGAATACCTTGCGAACGTGCAACATCAGGCCTGCTATCCACAAAAGCAAGATAGTCCTCCAGTTTTTCGTCGAACAGCGCAATTGCGTTGAACTTGACGTGCGTGTTCGTTTGCCGGCCGTTAGCATCAGACGCACCATCTCCCGATATAAACATCCGAAAAGCCTGATCATCTATTATTTTACTGTTGAATAATCGACTACCCACCTGCTTAAGCTCATCGGTACTGATAGACGTCATATCATATTTCTTCAAGAAGTCCTTTAAGTCCGCTAACTCGTCTTGACGCCACATTCTCAGTTCATCAACGGCTTTCGATTCATCAGTGATAGTGAACGCGTTCGTCACCTTGTCCGGGTTCTTGATTACGATCGCATTCGTCTGCATGGAACGTACATTAGGTATAGTCACTCTCATGTCCATATCCGTCTCCTTATTGGATAAAGGTTACGTCCCGTTATCGACTTCGCATAAACGATATTTAGGCTGTTGGAAAATTTGGGAAGTGTCTGACAGATGCAATTACCAATAGGAAAGTGTTATTCATTACTATCAGCGCAAAAAAAGCCCCATGACCGAATGGACCATGGGGCTAAAAATTGGCTGGATGCGACCAACCAAAGGAGCTCTTTAAATTACTTGGCCGTCGCCACGACGGTCTCCGGCTGCCAGCCGCCACCGAGGGCTTTGTAGATCGCGACAATCCCGCGATACAAATCCACTTCGGCCTGGGCCTGGGCGTCTTCGGCGGCCAAACGCTCACGCTGGGCATCAAGCAGGACGAGGAAGTCCACGGTGCCTTCGCGGTAGCGGATGGCGGCGAGGTCGGCGGCGGCGCGGCTGGATTCGCTTTGGCGGATCAGCGAGACCAGGCGTTGCTGGCGTTTGCCGTAGTCGCTGAAGGCGTTTTCGGATTCTTCCAGGGCCAGCAACACTTGCTGTTCGTAGGTGGCCAGGGCGCCGTCGGCGTCGGCGTCGGCACCGCGCAGGCGGGCGCGCACGCTGCCCAGGTCGAACGCGGCCCAGGTGATGCTCGGGCCAAGGGCCCAGGCGTTGGCGGCGGACGATCCGATCTGCGAGCCACGCCCGGCGGTAAAGCCGAGGAAGCCACTGAGGCTCACTCTTGGGAACAGGTCAGCCTTGGCCACACCTATGCGCGCGGTGGCGGCGGCCAATTTGCGCTCAGCGCTGAGGATATCCGGGCGCCGTTGCAGCAGTTGGCCTGGGTCGCCGATCGGCAAGGCTTTGGCAATCGCCGGCAGGTCTTTCGGGCTCAGGTCCACGGTCAGCTTGTCCGGACGCTGGCCGAGGAGGGTGGCGATGCGGTTACGCTCGCGCACTTGTTCGGCCTGCAGTTGCGGCACGCTGGCTTCCACCGAAGCCAGGCGCGCGTCGGCCCGTTCTACATCGAGCTGATCCCCCACCCCGGCATCCCGCAGGCTGACGGTGATGGTGCGCGACTCCTGCTGATTCTTCAGGTTGTCCAGGGCGATGCGTTCACGCAGTTGCGCGCCGCGCAGTTGGCCGTAGGCGTCCACCAGTTCGGCAATCAAGGTGACTTGCAACTGGTACAGGTCCGCTTCGGCCGCCTGCTGATCGGCGTCGCTGGCTTCCAGGTTGCGCTGGATGCGGCCGAACAGGTCCAGCTCCCAGGCCATGTCCAGGCCCAAGTCGTAGCGCTCGCTGTTGACCCGTTTGGTGGTCTGGCCGGGAATCTGCCCCTTGCCCAGGTCGCTGCTGGCGCGGCTGGTGATGGTCGGCATTGCGTCATTGCTGGCGTCGTCGCGGATCGCCCGGGCTGCCCGCAGACGGGCGAAGGCCACGCGCAGGTCACGGTTGCCTTGCAACGATTGAGTCACCAACTGGTTGAGGGTCGGGTCGTCGAACTGCTGCCACCAGATGCCTTCGAACTTGGCGTGGTCGTATTGTTTGGCGTCCGCGGCGGCGGCGATGTTCGCCGCCTCCGGGGTCTGGGTCTTGTAGTCCGGGCCCACGGCACAGGCGGCGAGCGCCAGTACCAGCAAGCTCGGCAGGAATACTTTTACACTCATTGCTGTGTCTCCAGCTTCAAAGCCTTGGCTGCTTTGCGCGCTTCGCTGCGCTCCACATAGCGACGGATCAGGACGTAGAACACTGGGGTCAGCAACAGTCCGAAGAAGGTCACGCCGATCATCCCCGAGAACACCGCCACACCCATGGCATGGCGCATCTCGGCACCGGCACCGCTGGACAACACCAGAGGCACCACACCCATGATGAAGGCGAACGAGGTCATCAGGATCGGCCGCAGACGCAGACGGCAAGCTTCCAGCACTGCCGCCAGCGGGTCGAGGCCTTCCTGCTGTTTGTCCTTGGCGAACTCGACGATCAGGATCGCGTTCTTGCACGCCAGGCCCACCAGTACGATCAGCCCGATCTGGGTGAAGATGTTGTTGTCGCTACCCGAGATGATCACCCCGGTGATGGCCGACAGCAGCGTCATCGGTACGATCAGGATCACCGCCAGTGGCAGGCTCCAGCTTTCGTATTGGGCGGCCAGTACCAGGAACGCCAGCAGTACGCAGAGCGGGAACACGAACAGCGCGGTATTGCCCGAGAGGATCTGCTGGTAGGTCAGGTCGGTCCACTCGTAGGTCATGCCGTTGGGCAGTTCCTCCTTCAGCAGTTTTTCAATCGCGGCCTGGGCCTGGCCGGAGCTGTAGCCCGGTGCGGCGTTGCCGTTGATTTCTGCGGTGATAAAGCCGTTGTAGTGCATCACGCGGTCTGGGCCCGAGGTGTCGCTGACTTTGATAAAGGTCGCCAGCGGGATCATCTCGCCTTTGTTGTTACGCACTTTCAGCTGGCCGATCTGGTCGGCGTCCTGGCGGAACTGCTGCTCGGCCTGCACGTTGACCTGATAAGTGCGCCCGAAACGGTTGAAGTCGTTGGCGTACAGCGAACCCAGGTAGACCTGCAGGGTGTCGAAGATGTCGCTGATCGCCACGCCGTGGGTCTTGGCCTTTTCGCGGTCGATGGCGGCATCGACCTGGGGCACGTTGACCGTGTAGCTGGTGAACAGGCCGAACAGCTCCGGCACGCTGCGGCTCTTGGCGATCACGTTCTGCACTTCTTTGTACAGCTCGTCATAACCCAGGTTGCCACGGTCTTCGATCTGCAGGCGGAACCCACCGATGGTGCCCAGGCCCTGGACCGGCGGCGGCGGGAAGATCGCCATATAGGCTTCTTCAATGCCGCTGTATTGGCCATTCAACGCCCCGGCAATCGCGCCGGCGGACATACTCGGGTCTTTGCGCTCATCGAAGGGCTTCAAGGTCACAAACACGATGCCGCTGTTCGGGCTGTTGGTGAAGCCATTGATGGACAGGCCCGGGAAGGCAATCGCGGCTTCCACGCCAGGCTGTTTCAGGGCGATCTCCGACATGCGCTTCATCACGCTTTCGGTACGGTCCAGGCTCGCGGCGTCAGGCAATTGCGCGAAGGCCACCAGGTATTGCTTATCCTGGGCCGGGACGAAACCGGTCGGGGTGTGGGCGAAGCCGAAGAAGGTCAGCACCATCAAGCCGGCGTACACGAACAACGCAATGCCACTGCCGCGGATCACTCGGCGCACAGTGCCGACGTAACCATGGCTGGCCTTTTCGAAAAAGCGGTTGAACGGGCGGAACAACCAGCCACCAAACAGCTTGTCGAGGAACTTGGAGAAGCGGTCCTTCGGCGCATCGTGGCCGCGCAGCAACACAGCCGCCAGGGCAGGGGACAGGGTCAGCGAGTTGAACGCCGAGATCACCGTCGAGATCGCAATGGTCAAGGCGAACTGCTTATAGAACTGCCCGGTCAAGCCGCTGATAAAGGCAGCCGGAATGAACACCGCACACAGCACCAGCGCCGTGGCGATGATCGGCCCGGTCACTTCACTCATGGCTTTTTCGGTTGCCGGGAACGGCTCCAAGCCCAGCTCGATATTACGTTCGACGTTCTCCACCACCACAATGGCGTCGTCCACCACGATGCCGATGGCCAGTACCAATCCGAACAGCGACAGCGCGTTGAGGGAGAACCCGAACAGGTGCATCACCGCAAACGTACCGATCAACGATACGGGCACCGCCACCAACGGAATGATCGAGGCGCGCCAGGTCTGCAGGAACAGGATCACCACCAGCACCACGAGGATCAGGGCTTCGAACAGGGTGTGCACCACTGCCTCGATGGAGCCGCGAACGAAGATCGTCGGGTCATAGGCGATGCGGTAATCCATGCCGGCCGGGAAGCTCTTTTTCAACTCGGCCATCTTGCTGCGCACATCGTTGGAGATGTCGATGGCATTGGAGCCGGGGCGCTGGAAGATTGGGATCGCCACCGCCGGTTGGTTATCGATCAGCGAGCGCAGCGCGTATTGGCTGGACCCCAGTTCGACCCGGGCAATGTCTTTAAGACGCGTGATTTCACCGTTGGCGCCGGCGCGAATCACGATGTTCTCGAACTCTTCTTCGGTAACCAGGCGGCCCTGGGTATTGACCGACAACTGGAAGCTGGTATCGGACGGCGCGGGCTGGGCACCCAGGGCACCGGCGGCCACCTGACGGTTCTGCTCGCGAATCGCGGTGACCACATCGGTGGCGGTCAGGTTGCGCGAGGCGGTCTTGTTCGGATCCAGCCAGACGCGCAGCGAGTAGTCGCCCATGCCGAACAACTGCACATCGCCGACGCCACCCAGGCGCGCCAGCTCATCCTTGATATTGAGGATCGCGTAGTTGGACAGGTACAGCATGTCGTAGCGCTGATCCGGGGAGGTCAAGTGCACCACCATGGTCAGGTCGGGGGAGGCCTTGTCCACGGTGATACCGATGCGCGTCACTTCTTCCGGCAGCTTGGGCTGGGTCCGGGTCACTCGGTTCTGCACCTGCACCTGCGCGTTGTCCAGGTCGGTGCCCAGGGCGAAGGTGATGGTCAGGGTTAGCTTGCCGTCGGCGGTGGACTGCGAAGACATGTACAACATGTTCTCGACGCCGGTGATCGCCTGCTCCAGCGGCGCGGCTACGGTTTCGCCGATGACCTTGGGGTTGGCGCCGGGGAAGTTGGCGCGTACCACCACGGTAGGCGGCACTACTTCCGGGTATTCGCTGATCGGCAATTGGAACAGCGAGATCGCACCGGCGATCAGGATCAGCAGCGACAGCACCGCTGCGAAGATCGGCCGCGAAATGAAGAACTTGGAAAAATTCATCTTGAGTCGTATCCCTTAACCGCGTGGAGTCGCAACACTGGCGAGCTTGGGCGCGGTTTTTTCCGGCGCCACTTGCTCAAGGTTGCTGGCTTCAAGCGCTTGTCGTTGTTGGGCCAAGGCGGCGAGGGTTTCTTTGCTGGCCATCGGAATGGTTTCCGGGGTGACCGGTGCACCGGGGCGCGCGCGCTGCAGGCCCTTGACGATAATGGTGTCGTCCTTGTTCAGGCCGTTGCGCACGATGCGTAACCCTTCGATCTTTGGCCCCAGTTCCACTGCGCGGTAGGCCGGCTTGTCGCCTTCCATCACCAGCACGAACTTCTTGCCCAGGTCGGTGCCGACCGCTTCGTCGTTGATCAGCACGGCGGAGTAGGTGCCGCTGCCTACCAGCTTCAAGCGCGCATACAGGCCAGGGGTGTATTCGCCTTTGCTGTTATCGAACACCGCGCGCCCACGAATGGTGCCGGTGGCCGGGTTGACCTGGTTGTCGATGAAGTTCATCTGGCCCAGGTGCGGGTTGCCGGCTTCATTGGACAGGCCCAGGTACACCGGGGTGGTTGCGCCGCGACGGCCCTGGCGCGCCAGTTCGGTGTATTTGAGGTACACGCGTTCGTCGGCGTCGAAGTAGGCATAGACCTTATCGGTGGAGACCACGCTGGTCAGCGCGGTGACGTCGGCGGTGACCAGGTTGCCGGCGGTGATTTCGGCACGGCTGACGCGGCCGCTGATCGGCGAGGTCACGCGGGTAAAACTCAGGTTCAGCTTGGCCAGGTCCAACTGCGCCTGGATCCCGGCGACGGCGGCGCGGGCTTCCTGAGCGGCGGTAGTGCGCGAGTCGGCGAGTTCGGCGGAGATCGCATTGCTCTGGCGCAGGCGCTCGCCCCGCTGGGCTTCGTTTTCGCTGCGGGTGGCGGCGGCCTTGGTTTGTTGCAGTTGCGCTTCAAGGCGGCGCACTTCGGCTTGGAATGGGCGTGGGTCGATCTGGAACAGCAGGTCGCCTTTCTTGACCAAAGCGCCTTCGGTGAAAGCGACTTGGTCAATCTGGCCAGACACCCGTGGACGAATCTGTACGGTTTCCGGCGCTTCGAGACGGCCGGTGAATTCGTCCCACTCGTTGACCGGTTGCTCCAGCACCTTGGCGACGCTGACTTTCGGCGCCGGCATGGCGGCCGCTTGTTCCGGGGTTTTGCCGCACGCGCTCATCACCACCATGGCCAAAATCGCCAGGGGCACGCGCAAAGGTTTGAGTGACTGTTCCATAGGGTGCATCCGCCAATGTATTTGAGATGGGCGGATCATGCGCGGGGACGCGGTATGTCACGAATCGAATGAAGCAAAGGTAACTATCATTCGGAATGATATAAGCGCCGATTAAGCCCTCTAGCATGGGGCTTTCGTTAGGGAGCTATCAATGCCCTTGATGGCAAGAGTGTTTTGCGTGGCGTGCAAGGAAGCGATTTCTCAACTCGCACTGTCGGCGGTTAGCCGCGCTGCGATGCGTTCCATCAACAGGCTGACCCGGCGCGGCTGGGCCCGACTGGCCGGGTAGACGATGTTCAGCGCGGTGCGCCCGAGGTCGTAATCCTTGAACAGCTCCACCAGCCGTCCGGCGTGCAGGTCGTCGCGCACGTCCCACACCGATTTCAAGCACAGGCCATGGCCGTCCAGGCACCACTGGCGCACCAGCGCACCGTCGTTCGCCACACGCCGGCCGCGTACCAGAATGCGCTGGGTATGCCCGTGCTGGCTGAAGGTCCACTCCCGCGCCAGATTGATGCCGAAGCGCATTACCAGGCATTCATGTTCGGCCAGGTCCGCAGGCTGCAACGGCGTGCCGTGGCGTTCCAGGTAAGCGGGGGCGGCGCACACCACGCGGCGGTTCTCGCCCAAGGGTTTGGCGTGCAAGCTGCTGTCGACCAGGGCGCCGTAGCGCACGGCGAAATCGATACCCTGGCCGACCGGGTCGACATAACCGTCGCTGAGGTGCAGGTCGATGCTGACCTGCGGATGCTCCTCCATGAATTGCTCCAGGATCGGTTCGAGGTACTGACGCCCCAGATCCTGCGGCGCACTCAAGCGAATCAACCCGGAAACCGTCTGGGTACCCAGGCGAATGCTGCTGTGCAACGCCTCGGCCTGATCCAGCAGGCGCCGCGCGCCTTCAGCCAACACGCGCCCTTCGTCGGTCAGGTGAATAGCGCGGGTGGTGCGGTTGAGCAGGCTGGCGCCGTAGAAGCTCTCCAATTGCGCCAGCCGTTCGGACACCGAGGCCGGTGACAACCCCAACTCGCGCCCGGCGGCGGACAGCCCACCTTTCTCGATGATCAACAAAAACAGCTCAAGATTTTTCAGCGGCATTGTTCGGAGTTTCCGAAAGGGGTTTTTGAAAATGGCTCAATTATCAAAATAATCCAAAAGTCTTAGGGTTGCATCGTGCTTATCCAACGGAGTCATGCGATGTCATTGATCAACACGCAACGGCGTACCTTTCTCGCCCAGGCCAGCGCAGGCGCAGCGGTGCTGGCGGCGGGTTCGATACTCAACCCGGCCGGCGCCGCAGCCGCGCCAACGGGCCAGGCAACTCGCGCCACGACGGCGTCCAGTCAGCGCAGCGGACGGTTCTGGCCCGGCGACACGCGGCTGGTGGTGTCGATTTCCATGCAGTTCGAAGCGGGTGGGCAGCCGCTAAAGGGCACCGACAGCCCGTTCCCCAAGGTGGATTTCCCCGACAGCGTGCCGGCGGATGTGGCCACCAACACCTGGTTTGCTTACGGCTACCGCGAGGGCATCCCGCGCATGCTTGACCTGTGGGACCGGCACGGCGTGAAGGTCACCAGCCACATGATCGGCGACGCGGTGCAGCGTCACCCTGAGTTGGCCCGCGAGATCGTCGCCCGTGGCCACGAAGCGGCGGGCCACGGCCCGCGCTGGAGTTCCCAGTTCGCCATGAGCCGCGATCAGGAGCGCACCTTTTTGCGCCAGGCCGCAAGCATGCTACAGGCGGTCACCGGCCAGGCCGTCACGGGCTACAACTGCAACTGGCTGCGGCGCGGCCCCAACACCTTGTCGCTGCTGCAAGAGCTGGGCTACGTCTACCACATCGATGACGTGAGCCGCGATGAGCCCTTTATCGAGCAGGTCAACGGCAAGGATTTCGTGGTGGTGCCCTACACCCTGCGCAATAACGACATTGTGCTGATTGAAGGCCGCAACTATTCGCCGTCCCAGTTCCTGGAGCAGGTCAAGCTGGACTTCGATCAACTCTACGAAGAGGCCGGCACCCGGCGCCGCATGATGTCCATCAGCGCCCACGACCGCATCAGCGGTACGCCGCAAATGGTCAAGGTGTGGGATGAATTCCTGCGCTACGCCAACAGCCATCCCGGCGTTGCTTTTATGCGCAAGGACGCGATTGCTCAATACACCCTCAATAGCCCGCAGAGCCTTCGGGAAACCGAGACGATCTAAGGCGCCAACCCCTTCATTCAAGGACATAACCGATGAAACCTTTTGCCCGTTCGCGTTGCGCCATCGCCGTTACCGCGTTGCTACTCTCGGGAGCGGCTGCGGCTGCCACGACCGAGTTGGTCGAACCCTCTGTGTTGGTGGTGGATAAGAGCCTTACGCCGAAGCAACAGGCGATGATGGAAACCGTCGCGCGCCGTTACGACACCTTCTGGCACACCGGTGAGGAACGCCTGGCGCGCGAAGCGTTGGCGGATAATTTTGTCGACAAAACACCCCCCGAGGGGCGCAAACAGGGCCCGGAAGGTCCGCTGCTGGCGTCGCGGGCCTTCCGCGCGGCGGTGCCGGACCTGAGTTGCGCAATCGAACAACTGATCATCGCCGGCGACCGCGCGGTGGTACATCTGCATTTTCGCGGGCACTTCACCGGCACTTTTGGTCAGCGCCAGGGCAGTGGCCAGGCGGTGGATTTTATTGCCACCGATATCTATCAGATCGACAACGGCAAAATCGCCGCTAACTGGCATATCGAAGATAACCTGACCTTGATGAAGCAGTTGGGCGCGCTCTAGTGCTGGGCGGGATCGACGCGGATGTAGGTGCGAAACACGTGATCCCATAACGGCGAAGAGACCCCGAAGTTCTTCTCGATGCCCTGGCGGTGGTGCAGGTCGTGATTGGCCACCAGCCCGGGCATCCACCCATAAGCCCAATGCTGCGGGCGGTGCATCACGTAATGCACCGAGATATAGAAGAAGTAGCCGGTCACCGCGCCGATAAACACCGAGACCAGGCCGGTGTACCAGGCCAACAGCAAGAGTGCGGCAAAGGTCGAGCTGGTTTTCCAGCTCGACACGCCGATATAGGCCAGCACATCCACATGGTGGGTCCAGTGTTCGCGCCGGTACAGCGAGTGAAACAGGAAACGGTGCGCTGAATACTCCACCAGTGTCCAGGCCAGCAGGCCCACGAGGGCGAGCCCTGGCTCGAAGGGCGCCAGGCATAGCGCAAAGATCACGAAAGCGGGAACGGTGAAAAAATCGAGGTAGTACGCGAGCGAAGACATCAACCATTTATTCGAAACGGCCATGTGCGGAATATCCCTGTAGTGCGCGATGGAAAGGCAAGCGATGGGGGCGTGGGGCTACCACGCGCGCCATCATGCAGGTGCGCTGGCGCTAAGTCACCATGGCTCCCGCGTATATCGGCGGCATTTGTGGGGTGTGACACATCCACACAATGGCGCCGCCGCCGCTGCTCAAAAATCCAGCGTCACGCCGCTGTACACCGCACGTCCGTCACCGGGGGAGTGCAAAGCGGCGCGGGCACCGTCCGGGTCGTACCAGGCGTACTCGTAGTAGCGATTGGTAAGGTTTTTGAGCTGCAGGTCGACACTCACGGACTCGCTCACGCGGTAGGTGGCACCCAGGTTCATCAATACATAGCCGCCGTAGGTGCCCTGGGTGTTTTCCCGTTCCAGATAGTAGTGGGTCTGACCGTTCATCCACGCGCTCAACTGCAAGGCCGGGGTGGCCTGGTAGCTGACGCCGGCGTTGTACAGGTGATGGGGGACGTGGTCGATTTCCCGGCCCTTGCTATTGGGCAAGGTGGCACTGGGTTTGAGAATTTTGGAGTACTGCCAGGCGTAGGTCAGCCACATTTCGGTGCGGTCGTTCGGGTGCAGATTCAGCTGCGCGTCATAGCCCCAGCGTCGGGTTTCGCCGACATTGTCCGACTCGCCGCTGGGGTCGTTCAAACGCCGGCTGACTTCGCCGCTGGCTTCCTGTTGCCAATAGGCGATACGCCCGTCCATCCAGGCGGTGGGGGTGAACTTGATGCCGGTTTCCCAACCGTCGTTGATGGAAGGCGCCAGGTCGCTGTCCCGTGGCGGGATCTTATACGCCGCCGCCCCGGTGCCCACCTGGAAGGTGCGACCCCAGTTGGCGTACAGGCTGGCGACTGACCAGGGCGAGTAGACCACGCTGAGCTTGGGCTGCTTGATCAACCCATAGTCATTGATGGCGTAGTCCAGGCCGGTCATTTCGTTAGTGAAGCTGCCGCGGATTTTGTCGACGCGATACGCCGGGATGATTTTCAGCGATTCGAACGGCTTGATCTCGGCCTGCAGGTAAGCGCCATAGGTGTCGAAGTCGAACTGCTGGTCGCGGGTCTGGGCCAGGCGCGCGCGGTCCCGGGTGCGATAACGCTCGCTGGTGTTGCGTTGCTGTTGGAAGTCGCTGCCGCCTTCAAGGGCGAAGTCATACAGCCAGCTGACATCGGGCCGCCAGGTCAGCGAGGTGAGGGCGCCGTACTGGGTTTCGTAGGCGTCGCGTTCCTGTTGGGGGCTGGTGCGCCAGTATTGGGTCCAGCGGCGGTCGTCGAAGGTGTTGAGGTAGGTTTTCGCCGACCAGGCCAGGGTTTCGCTCAGCTCCGTATCCAGATGCACGCTCAGTTGATTCATGCGCCGCGTACCTTTGTCGCTGGCGTTGTAGGGGTTGGTCATGGACGGGTGATGGTGCGCGTCCTGTTCGCTCAAATAGCCGGGCTCCTGGGCCTCGGTTTCATAGTGACGGGCGATCAGGCCGAGGCGGTAGCGGTCGTCGTCCGGGGTGTAGAACCACTTGCCGGACAGCGAAAACTTGTCCGCCTTGGCGTGATCGCGAAAGCCGTCGGTTTTCTGGTAAGCGAAGAAATAGTTCTGGGTCCAGTTGCTGCCCTCGATGCCTTTGGCCAGTTGGGTTTCCTGGGTGTTGTAGCTGCCGTAGCGCAGACGCGCCTTGGTGTAGTCACCGCCGGTGCGGGTGAACATATTGACGTTGCCGGCAATGTTGTTCAGGCCATAGCGCGCATCGCTGGTGCCGCGCACCACTTCGATACTGTCCAGTTCCAGGGGGAAAATCATGTCCATAAACGGCATGTTGCCGTCGTTGCTGTTGCTGGGGATGCCGTCGATCAGCAGCTTGACCGCATTGACTTCGCCTTCGCCGTTGAAGCCGCGAAAGGAGATTTTCCCCGAGGTGGTGCCTTGGTTGAACGGCGTCAGCAGCACCCCCGGGGCGCGGTTGAACAGTTCCCAGCTGTAGTTGACCGGCATTTTTTCAAGTATGTCGCCACCCAGGATATCCACCGAACTGAGCACGCTGCTGGTGCTCAGGGGACCGCTGGCAACGCTGTCGCCTTGCACGGTAACGGTGCCCAGGGTCAGGGCTGAGGTTTCGCTGGCATCGGCCAGCGGGTTGAAGGCGAACAGGCCGATGCAGAGCAATGGCCAGGACGGGCGCGGTAAAGCCCTGCGTTTGGCGCGCAGCAGCATGAATGGAGCAGGCATAGGGCAAGCTTCCTGATAACCGGAAAATTCTCAAAGACGTGGAGCCGCGCGCGCAGGCGCGACTGAGTACAGGGAGTACGACGGCGATCAGGCGACAGGGGAGGCGCGCGGGCTCAGGCTCGGCCAGCGCACCCTGGGGTGCAGCGAAGGTAACAGCGGCGCGTCGAAGGCGATATCCGGCGCGAAGCGTGGCAGGTAGTGGCGGTAGTAGTCCGACGGCAACGCGGCCAGGCCCGCGTGCCCGCAGCAGCAGTCGGCGTGGTGCATGGGGCTGGTCGCGGGGCCAGACTTGAGCGGAGCGAGCAGTTTGTCGATGCCGGACGGCAAGGTGTTCGCGGTGCCGCCGGAGCAGAATCCGCCCCACAGCATCAGGCGCATGTCCGGCGGCTGCATGGCGCGACTCAGCGGCATGGCCAGCAGGTTCAGCAGCAATGCCAGGCAGGCGATCCAGGGGCTGAGGCGTCGGAACGTGGCCATCACAGCAGTCGCACAAAGGGGGCGGATATTTAGCCGCAGTCTGGCGACGAAGTAAAAGCGCTTCGCCGTGCCATTTTGCCGCATGGGCTCGCGCGCCAGAAAACCGCAGCGTTACTGATAAAGGTCAAGGTGTCCCCGCTGGGAACGCGCACCCTTGGACTATCACTCACCCACTGGCCGCGTGCCGAGGTGCTTTATGTCTGCGTCCGCCCGTTTACTGTTGATCGCCCCCCAAACCATGACGCGCACACCTGCGTTCGAGCGTGCCGCGGCGCTGGCGAAGGCAATGCAATTACCGCTGCATATCGTCGCGTTCGATTACCTGCAGGCCTTGGCCTTTGCCGGGCTGTTCGCTCCCGAGCAGGTTCGCCAGGCGCGCGAAGGCTATCTGCACACCCATCGCCAATGGCTGGCAGCCCAGGCGCAGGCGCTGAGTGAACAGGGCCTGACAGTCACCAGCGAAGTGGTGTGGGTGCAGCATCCCTATGAAGAGATCCTGCATTTCGTCAAAGAGCTGTCGCTGGCGTTGATTATCAAAGACGCCGAGGACGATTCCGGGCTGAAGCGGGTGTTCTTCACCCCGCTGGATTGGCAATTGCTGCGCGATTGCCCGGTGCCGGTGCATTTGGTCACCGGGGATGCGCGACCACGACCTCGCCAAGTCTTGGCAATTGTCGACGTGCTGCGCAGTGAAGAGCAGGACATCGTGTTCAACGACCAGATTGTCGCCGCCGCGCGAAAACTGGCGGTCGAATGTGCGGCCACCCTTGAACTGGTGCATGTGTATGACTGGACAGCCGCCTATGCCATGGACATGGGCGTCGGCGTATTGCCCCTGGCCACCGGGATCTACGAGGCACTGGGTTCGGCGCAGGAGGAGGCGTTCGCGGCGTTGGCCGAACGCCACAGTGTGCCGCCGCAACATCGCCATTTCCTGGAAGGCACCCCCGTACCGCGCATCTGTGAATTCGCCGAGGCCCATCACACCGATGTGATTGTGATGGGCACCGTGCAGCATGGCGGCCTGGACAAACTGCTGGGCACCACCGCCGAATTGCTCTTGCAGCGGGCGCCGTGCAGCGTGTTGGCGATCAAACCGGGCAAAACGTTGTAGCGCAGCGCAGGTGGGTTCAGAACGTCGGTGGACGATGACAACCGGCAACGAGCTGCGTGAGCCCGCACAGATCGTGGACCTCGACATTGCGGCTGTTGATCGTGACGAGCCGCAAGTCGCGCAGGTGGGCGATGCTGCGGCACACGGTTTCCAGGCGCAGACCCAGGTAGGAGCCGATCTCCTCGCGGCGCATCTTCAACACGAAGCGTGTGCCGGAATAACCGCGCGCACTCAGGCGTTGCGACAAGTTCAGCAAAAAAGCGGCCAGACGTTCGTCGGCATTCATGTTGCCCAACAGCATGAGCATGCTGTGGTCGCGCACGATTTCCCGGCTCAACAACCGATTGAGGTTGTGCTGCAGGGAGGGCAGGGTTTGTGCGAGCTTTTCCAACTGCGCGAAGTGCATGGGGCAGACTTCGCTGTCTTCGAGGGCGACGGCACTGCATGCGTGTTCGTCGGCGCTGATGGCGTCCAGGCCCAGCATCTCTCCAGGGATCTGGAAACCGGTAACCTGCTCACGGCCGTCCACTGAAACAATACTGGTCTTGAATGAGCCGATGCGGATCGCGTAAAGCGAGCGCAAGGGGTCGCCGGCGCGGTACAAGGCCGTGCCTTTTTTGACTCTGAAGCGTTGCACGATGAGCTCGTCCAGGCGATCGACTTCCTGGCTGGAGAGGCTGATCGGCAGGCACAGCTCAACGACGCTGCATTGGGAGCAGGCTGACTTGAGGTGCTGAACGCTGATGGGCTGAGTATCCGGCAAGTGGCGTGCCTCCCCAATGATCACCGATCAAGTCTAGGTACTGCGTCATGCCTTGCCAGCCTATTGCTGTCATTCCTGAGATAAACCGACGAGCGGAAAAGAAGTCCGGCCGAATGGATTGAGGAGAAGCTATCGGCGAATTCGCTCGAGTGGCTGGGTTAACTCCTATGCACCCGTCCAGTCAGTTCGGTGGGTTTACTTGATAAAAATCAGCACCTGCGCGAACGAGCACTCGATACTGAGGTTGGCGCTTTGCCGGATACACCTGTTCAACGGCAGAGCGAGCCCACCACACGCACTGCTCAGGTCTTGGTTTGCCGGAGTATGGGATGCTCACGCTTAGTCGAGTTCTGTTGCTTGCATCGACCGACACGGCCCACACACCTGCCTTTTTACGCGCCCATTCGCTGGCCCATGCCACCCATGCCACGTTGCAGATCCTGAGGTTGGAGGGTGTTGACGCGTTCAAGCATGACGTGGGCAGCGCCGCAGATGCGGCGCGGGTCGTTGAATATGTGAACTGCTTCCAAGCCGATCTGGTACTTACCGACTGCCTGTATGTGCCCGCACTGGACCGTGCGTTTCATCGCCCGTTGGATAGCTGGCTGCTGCGCAGGGGTTCGGCGCCGTTGTATCTGGTCACCCAGGCCACGCCACCTAAACCTATGAAGGTGCTGGCGAGTGTCGACCTGTCCCATCTCGAAGACATGACCTGGGGCCTGAACGAACGCATCCTCGAATTGGCCCAGGCCGTGGCGGCGCCATGTGGTGCTGCGTTGCACCTGTGCAATGTCAGCGGTTGGACCGTTCTGGGCGACAGTCCCATGAGCGTACCGACCCGTAGCCTGGACACGCACTTCAAAAAAGCCGTGCGGGACGCCCAGCACGAAGCGCTGGAAGGGCTGACCGAGCGTTACGGCATCGAGCGTGAGCGTCAACATGACCTCAACGGTGTGCCGCACCAGGAGATCACTCGGTTCGCCCGTTGCAATGCTTTCGACACACTGGTACTGGGCGCGGCGGCGCTCGGCACCGACGGTGTGCTGGGCTCCACCGCCGAACGCGTGCTTAACCGTACGCCGTGCAACCTGCTGTTGGTCCAACCGCCGTCACGGTGCCGCTGATCGAGCCTGTAACCGTGCAAAAAAAAAGCCCCTTGGCGAGAGATCGGCAAGGGGCACCGTGGCTAAACCTCAGTTGTTTTTGATCGGCACCACTTTATCGGCCTTCATGGCTTCGGCTTTTTTCGGCAACGAAATGCTCAGCACGCCTTTGCTGAAGCGTGCGTCGATCTTGTCGGCGTCGATCCCTTTGGGCAGGTTGAACGCCCGTTCGAAGGCGCCGTAGTGACGTTCGCTGAGGTGGTAGCCTTGGGTTTTTTCTTCCTTGACCGCCTGCGTTTCACCCCGGATGATCAGGCTGCCGTTGGACAGTTTGATCTCGATGTCCTTCTGATCCATGCCGGGCAGTTCGGCGGTGATTTCGTAGCTTTTGTCTTTCTCGGTGATATCCACGGCAGGCGTGCCGTGACCGATCAGCTCGCGGCGCCAGAACGGTTCGACATCGAACAGCCCGCGCCCAAAGGGGGACGGCATGGGGCTACGGTTGAAGTCGTCGAACAAGTGGTCCACCTGCTGGCGCAGTTTCTCCAGCGGGCGCCAAAGGTCGGCGGACAACGGATGCTGGGTGCCTTTCTTTTCGGTAGTTACCGGCATTTTCTTCGCGGAATTGCTCATTGCGGTACTCCTCTTCGAATGAACGGTAAGCGGCGGGCAACCTGCCCACGGCTTACCAAGACAGAACACAAGCGGCTATAAGCTCAGCGCTCCGGACCACAGCATCCAGCCCGCATACGCAGCGGCCGCCCAGATGATGATCAGCAGCCCGGTTTCGGGGCCGTTGAGCGGTTGGCCTTGGCGCGCTTTCATAGTGCCCAGGTAGATCAACGAACCCGGGGCGTACAGCAACGCGCTGAGCAACATGTACTTGGGCCCGGCCGCGTACAGCAGCCACAGGCAATACAGCGTGGCCACGGCCGCGATGGCCATGTCGCGCAGTTGCAGGGCGCGGTGCCCGGCATAGGTCTGGCCTTGCCAGGCCATCTTCAGGGCATACAGACCACTGAACAGATACGGCAGCAGGATCATCGAGGTGGCCAGGGAAATCAGCGCCAGGTAACTCGCGCTTGAGTAGAGCGTCAGTAGCAGGAACAGCTGGATGCAACCGTTGGTGATCCACAACGCATGGGCTGGCACGCCTTGGTTGTTTTCCACCGCCAGCGCACCCGGCATGACCTTTTCCTTGGCTGGGGTGAAGATCGATTCCGCTGCCAGCAGCGTCCAGGCGAGCAGGGCGCCACCCACCGAAATAATCAAACCGACACTGATCAGCACCGCGCCCCAGGGCCCAGCCGCAGCCTCAAGCACACCGGCCATCGATGGGTTTTTCAGGGTCGCCAACTCAGGCTGCTTCAGAACGCCCAGCGACAGCAGCGACACGGCAATCAACAGAACCAGAGTGATCAGAAACCCCAAGACCGTGGCGCGACCGACATTCGCTCGCTCCGCCGCGCGGGCAGAGAACACGTTGGCCCCCTCAATGCCAATAAACACCCACACCGTGACCAGCATGGTGCTCTTGACTTGGTCGAGGGTACTGCCCAGCGCTGGCGCGCCCCAGAAATCGACACTGAATGTCTCGCGCTGAAAGGCGGCGATCACCAGGCCGATAAACAGCAGCAACGGCACAATCTTGGCCACCGTTGTCAGCGCATTGGCCCGCGCGGCGGTGCGCATGCCGCGCAGGATCATCCAATGCAAGGCCCACAGCACTACCGAGGCGCCAAGGATCGCCGCTTTATTATTGCCTTCGCCGAACAACGGGAAGAAGTAGCTCAGCGCAGCGAACAGAATCACCAGATAACTAACGTTACCGATCCAGGCACTGATCCAGTAGCCCCACGCGGAATTGAAGCTCAGGTATTCACCGCCCAGTGCGCGGGCGTAGGCGAACACGCCATTGTCCAGCGCCGGTTGGCGGTTGGATAACGTCTGGTAGACCAGCGCCAATGACAGCATGCCGATGCCAGTAATCAGCCAACCAATCAGAATCGCCGCGGCCCCGGCACTGGCGGCCATGTTCTGCGGCAAGCTGAATATGCCGCTGCCGATCATTGACCCGACCACCAGAGCGATCAACAGGCTCAGGGATAAGCGCTTTGGCTCGACCTTTTGCAAAGCCCCCGCAAGCGGTTGTGGGGCAGTCGTCGGCGCGATGGGTTGAGTGTCTTGCAGGTGCGTAGCCATGGAAGCCTCCACAAAAACCAACGTTTCTGCAGCCATCGAGGGCGATGGCGCGACTGCTGGCTCTAATGTGTGAGTGAATGACCAGGGCCTGCTTGATATATATCAAGAACAACGCAAACGCAGATTGAACTACCGCTGTGGACGTGCCTGGGGGAGGGTGTAGATCACTGATCTGTCAGGTTTTTTCATTCGGGGTTTGTTTCATAAAGCCGCCACTCGACCTTGCATCGACGCGCTCGGGTCTATATATTCCGAACCCTGCTGCACCGCGCTACCGCCCGAATGGCGAAACTGGTAGACGCATGGGACTTAAAATCCCCCGCTCGTAAGGGCGTGCCGGTTCGATTCCGGCTTCGGGCACCATCTTACATTCCACTGAGAGCTTTCGAGCTCCGTGGAAGCCTTGAAAAACCTGCCTTCTGGCGGGTTTTTTAGTTTTTGCATTCTGTCGGTTGCTGGTCCGGTTTGCTGAAATCAAGCCGTTTTAGGGGTGATTTTAGGGGTAGTAATTGGTTCGATTAAGGAGAGTACCCTTATGTCGCGCACAACTGCTCCGCTTACTGATTCTGCCTGCCGCTTAGCCAAGCCTAGGGGCGTCCCTACAAGCTGCTCGACGGTGACGGTCTGTACTTGCTTGTCCAGCCCAATGGCCGTAAAGGCTGGCGCCTCAGGTATGTAAAGCCAGATAACCGGGAAGGGCTGACCTCCCCCGGAAGCTAGCCCGTAATTGGACTAGCTGATGCGCGCAGATGGCATAGACCCTGTAGAACACAAACGCAAAGCCAAAACCAAAACCAAAACCGAAGGAGAGCTGACCCGGCTGACGCTTATGTTGTCGTTGCATGTGTTTGTTCGATCCAGTGGATTGCGTTTCTCCCGCTGGTGCGGGTTCGACCTCAAACACGGGTTGTGGGAGAGCCCGGATACGCGACCCGAGCTTCACGAGGTACGCCACTCAACACGGGGAACGAAAATGGCGGGGGATGTAAACTTCGTTCCTTTGTCACCGCAAGTTGTGGCATTGCTTGAGCAGATTCACACCCTTACCGGCACGTTCGACCTGGTTTCTGCGGGCGATGCGAAACCCTGGATGAGATTGCAAGGTGTGTTTAAAAATCCGGGGCGATTCACACAGCCAGTTCGAGCGCCCAACAGCCCACGGTCAATCCTGTTCTCAGCCCAGTTGTTGTCAATGGGGACGGCGCTGTTATCGAGTTAGAAGGACAGTCCTGCCCAGGGTTTTAAGTTACAATCGAACGCCCTGCTGATAGCCCGACCTTCGGGCACAGCGTCACGCTGGGCGATTATCCAGGCATACAACCTATCCATTACCGGCACGGCTTTTTCTTGGCGGACAATAGGCCCGAACGAGCCGCCAACGTGGGACTATGTATGCGTTTTCGGTTCGCTCGGCTGGGATCTACAAACTGCAAGATTACTGATCGGAAAAAAGACCAATGCTAGGGAAAGTCAGCAGTAAACGTCTTGTCTGGGTTACGGGCGCACTTTGCGCGGCCCTTCTGTCCGGGTGCGCTACGTCACGCTACGACGGCAGGCACGCACCGGACCCGAGTAAGGCGATCATCATGGGTTCGATTGGTGAGAGCTTTCCGATGATGCAGCCCCATGGGCTGGTGGTTGAAATCGACCAACAGGGAGCACCCGGTACCGCAATACGGCTGACGACGCTGGGCAATGAAGATGATCAGCCATCACCCTCTTTGTTGGGCCATTACTTCATGTATGAAGTGCCGCCTGGCGAGTATGAGTACACGCAGTGGCATTACGTGTATTACTCAGGAAAATCGATGCCGCGCCCTGTGCCTGCGGTTTTCTCTGTGAAGGCCGGGGAAACTCTCTATATCGGCGATCTGCGCGCCGATGCCCTGCGCTTTTGCCTGTCCAACGTGAACAACGCCGAGGACACGGTGCAGGCGCTCAAGCGTAAGTACCCGATGCTCAAGGACCGCAACATCGTGAATCTGACGCCGAAGAGCGGTTTTGCGCCTTGGCCGAGTTCTGATGCCACTGACTTCGGTAAAGGGCTGTGCAAGATCTGAATTCGGTAGCGGTGACAGTCATCCAACCCGACGGCCGTTGATCCAAGTTCAAGGAGTTCCATGCTATGAAGCGCTGTACGCTACTCTGGGTCGGCCTGTTCGCAGCCCTGGCCTCACTGACCGGCTGCATCAGCGGTCCGGACCTCAAAGGTCAACCGTTCTTCACATCACCGGCTGAACCCCGTGCGGATGAGGCCACGGTGTACTTCTATCGCACCTCGGCCAGCATCGGTAGCGGTGTGGCCCCGACCATTGAGGTCGATGGCCGCGCCATCGGCAGCTTGCCTTCCGGTAGTTTTTTCAAGGCCGGTATTCCTGCCGGCAAGCACAGCGTCACCTCCACCTCGCCACCCATCATCAGCGGTATGGTTAACCAGCGTTTCGATATCACCGTCGAAAATGGAAAGGTGTATTACATCGCCGATCAACTTAGCACCTCTGACTACACGGATGGGCAGACCTTGGGTGAAGTCGACGGCCGTCGTTTCAGTGGAACAATGTTTTACTCGCGCTACGCGCTTGTGCCTGGCGAGGAAGCGTTGCGTTCCATCAAGTGGTGCCAGGAGTTGCCGGCACCTGCACCGTAACCACGCGTAACTCATGCCCGGCCTGGCCACCACAAGCCCAGCCATCAACGTTGGGCTAACCCAGGATGAGAGCGAGTAGGCAAACCAGTATGGTTATTGCGGGGTGACGTGAGTAGTCGAAGGGCAGAGCGCGATGAGAAAGCCCTGCGATCCGTTCCAGACTGTCCAGTAATAGTGCTAACGTCTGCGCTGCACTCCTTCGAGACGGCCAGATGAATCATCAAAAATCTGCTAGCGCCACAGCAACCAATGCTGGCGGGCTCAGGGCTGCCCACCCGCCTATTTGGTATTACGGCCCCGAAATACCAATTATCGGAAACAACGGTATGGGTGTTTTTGGCTTCTCTCTTGCGCTACTTCTGCTTTTACCGGGCTACGGACTAGCGATGTACCTTTTTTCAGGGCAGGACGTCATTCATGGTGTGCAGCCTAACCACGGCGAGAGCCTCACGGCGTCATCCTTCATTCTGTTAATACTGGTCAGTGCAGTGTTCATTGGTGCGTTCTTTGCCTGGGTTGTCTCTGAGCCTCAAGTGCAGGCATTCACGTTCGACGAATACAAGCAGCTGCTGACCCTCACCATAACTCGTCGTTGTCGAAGCCCCTTTCAAGTACACGTACCGTTTAGCGAGATCATCTCCATCCGCCCTTATGTGATGACATCGTCTGCTCATGATGGACACTTTCGCGTCGCTTATCGCGGAGCGAAGGGCAAGTTTTTTGAGCATTGTGTAGGGGACGGTACTTCTCTGGAAAATATTGAGTTTCATGGTGCGTGGTTGCGTGGAATGTTAGGAGAGCGAATGTGCGAGTTGGTAGATCTCGACAAATGAAAGCAGCCTAAACCAGTCTGATATACCAGCACTACTGGTCGGCCCCATCAGGTTTTCTTAAGTCATACGGCATCCCTTGCCGGGCCATGTCCGGCAGTGGAGTAGATTGATTGAACTGCCGATCCCACCAAGTGCCGAAACAGCTACCACCCGAGGACGTAGCGATGACTGAAGAAAAGAACAAAGAGCCCGAGCAGGAAACCCCGGCGCACTCCACCGAGGAAGAGCGCAAACGCTTGAAGGACTTCAACAAGGACGGAATTCCGCCTGGTTCAAGCTGATTATCAAGCCGCGCGCGCTTGGCATTGCTCCGTGCAACACGGGTCATTGGCCCGTGCCAGCGCTGCCATCGGCGGCGGGCCAATGCCACTGCCGCACATGTGCACCAGTCTTGGTGAACGGCTTGCCGTCGGCGCCGTGGCTGATGAAGTAGTCGGCCGGGAAGCCATCGGCCTTGTACGGCTCGGACGGCTTTTGCATCTGCAGGCAGATGTCGACGATCACGTAGGGTGTGCCCTTCACCATCACGGTGCCCATGGCCAAGCGGTCCTTGGTGGCATAGGCTGGAGATGTCTACGGCGCTGGTGGTAATCCAAATCGCTCCTTGCAGTGCAAGCAAAACCCCACGCTAAGTATCGTGTGTGTTTGGGCAGATACCGTTCTCCAGGGCAATAGCAATTTGGCGTTGATTGAGTATTACGGATTACAGGCATGGAGCCGAATCAAGGAGTGATACAGATTCACTAAGCACGGTCGAGCCCCGAGCTTTTTGTTTCCATTCTCCTGAACTGATAAGATTCAGCCCCCCCTCGAATGGACTCGTTTTAATGCGCACATCCCTGATGCCGCTGGCCTTCTTGGCCATTTTCACCAGCATTTCCTTGCCCGCCCACGCTGAAACGCAAAATGACCGAGGCATCCATTGCGCGGCCTACTACGAATTGCTTTCAGTAGCGGGTGACCAACTCGATATAAGCCGCAAGCAGTCCTCAAGAGCCTTCTATGCACTGCTGGTGCATGCTGGCGATACCCCGAAAGCTCAGGATGACGTTGCGCAAAAATTGGTGGACTTGCGCAAAGAGATACCCGGGCCGATGACGCCAGCTGGCACTGCCAAGCTACGTGAAAAATATGACGCCGAATGCAGAGTCCTTCTGAAGGCCGCCTGGTGCGAAGCCTACAAAGATCCGGGTGCTTGTGGTGCGTAATGCCTTGGCGGGTAGCAGCATAGGCACCTGCCATCGAGCCCGGCGAAGTGCTGGGCTATTGTTATAGGTGTCCATCACTCTGTTAGGGTGACACCCTTTGATCGCAATGGAAGCTTCAACAATGAATTCATGGACGCCCCTGGCGATCGCCATATTGGCGCTAGTCGGTACTCAGGCAGTGGCTGCAGAAAACGCCAACCCTATCGATAAAGGGCTGATGATTACCACATTCCTACCTACCATCTTGATTGGCGGAATAACTTCGCTGACGACCGAGCCGCCCAAGACATTCAAAGCGGCCAAGACCGATGCCTTAGCCTTCATCGGTTCCGACGGCGAAATACGCGGCGCTCAGTTTGAACAAGCATCCCGGTACTACCGCTCGAAGCACACCACGCCACTTATGTCGGACATGCAGCTCGCCCAGGCTATCGCGACTTCATTCTGAAGCCGATCTTCAAGCGCGTCACGGCGCTAGACCTTTGGTTTCTAGGATGCGATTTTCATCTGTTATGCAATGCTCCTCCTTTCTTGTGGTCTCTACCCTGACTCCGCAAAAGGACAGGCTCCATGTCGATACGCGCCACCCTCTGCCTGCTGACCCTTCCGCTGTTCGCAGGCTGCCAGTATTTCCCACACACCGATTACTTCACTGCACCCGAACACGAGTCCAACCCCGCCTGGATACGCATCGTCAACTTCACTCAGCATGCCGATCTGTATCAATACCAAGACGGTAAACGTTCCGGTGGAGTAATTCGCAGTGGGCCGCTTCCGTTCATCCAGACGCGGGATGAGGGGATGCCCAAAGCAGGGCAAAACCTCACGTCGGACTACTACGAAACTCAGATCCGACCAGGCATCGAAACGCACGTTGGGATGCTCTGGGAGGGAGGTCGCACGCAATCCTGCTACGTCACGGCGAAGTTCACGCCCCAAGCTGGGCGCTTTTACCAGTTCAGGCTGACATCAGGTTCGACGGGCACTTGCACCATGTACCCGTCGCTGATCGAGCGCGACAAGGACGGAGACGGGTGGCATCTCACTCCAAATACACAAGTGACGTACAAGGGCGAAGGGCCGACGGCCAAAACTCATTACAACAACAGCCGCTTTGAGAATCCCGATTACCATCCACCTGCGGATCACTATCCCGGCGTGGATGTTTTATAAGAATATCGACGAGTACAAACTTATGTCTGCCAACACGAACACTGGGAGTCGGTCTTTGGGTGTCCGAAAGTATTGGCTGAACCGCGGCGAACGAGCATCAGAGGATCTGTTCGCATGGTCGGCTTTTGTCGCGCAAACCGAGTTCCTGTGGCAAGACATTGCTTTGGTCCAAGACGCTGTCGCTTGGCAGCGCCTTTGGTTCGAACTGGAGATAATCAACGGGCTTGCGTTGGCGCACTGGGATGAGCAGGGAAGACCCGATGACTGGTCATGCTGCTGGAACAAAAACTATCGACACGAAGCGGCCGCCTTGGCGTCTGAACTGATAGCACTGCTGTGCGTTGCAGATCCATCTGCTCCCTGACTCGCGACTCATCGAGCGACCTCGGAAGGTCTGACCACCCAACCGGCTTCGCAGGCACCTCCAATCGGATGCGCTTGCCCGCCCATGTTGCCGCCATGGTCGGCATCATCAATTGCGCATTTCCGGGTCCCGGTAGAACGCGAACTTGGAGGTGTGACCGATGCCTGGGTTGAAGCAGTTGCATGGGTCCAAGTTCACGTAGTGATTACGCAACGCTGGTTTGGCGTTATACAGATGGCCTACGTTGTGCTCGGCCGGGTATTCGGCGCCCCGGCGATCCAGCAGTTTCCACATTTTATGTTCGATGGCCATGCAGTCGTTCCCCTTTTTCACGATGTAGTCCTGGTGGAAGACATGGCAAAGGAAATGGCCGTAGTAGAGCTTGAGAATGATCGCTTCTTCGATCTCTGCCGGCAGCTGTTCGAACCAGCTACGTTCATTGCGTGGCAGGGCGATGTCCAGCGCCAGAATGTTCTCCACGGATCGGGTATGTACGGCGCGGTAGCGATTGGCTGCACCTGCAGCTGCGAAGCGATGCAGAAAGGCTTTTTCGCCTTCTTCCGGCGTGCACTCGAAGAAACTCCCGCGAGTCTTGGAGAAATAGCCCTTGAGGAAAGCTCGCGCCTCATCTGCGCCCTCGGCGGTTACTTTCAATAGGAGGTGATGCTCATATTTCTTATGGAAGTCCATCATCCGTGCCGGTAGATGACGCGGAAAGAGATGACTGGCCGCTTGCATGATGCGATCCGTCAAATGCGACGGTAGGAAAGGAATGCGATCGAAGAGCGCGTCGAACCGGGCCTTGAGTGCGAACAGCCCCGGCAGTCGCGCCGTACCGAGGTAATGGATCATCAGGAACGTATCCTTGCCGTACTTCTCGGCGATCTCAAAGGCGTCGCGGTGCAGGTATTCACCTGAAATGGGCAGGTGCTTGAACTTGGCCAGTACGGCCCTGCGAACGTCGGTCAGTTCCTCAGTCTTGTTGGTGCCGATGTAAAAGACCTGCGGGTTCTTTTCGATCGGAAAGGTGTCCAGGCGCACAGCGAATACCATGACTTTTCCGGCCGACCCTGACGATTCATAGAGTCGCTGAGGATCTGCATTAAAGCGGGCCGGGGTCGGCTCATCGATCTCACGGACGTGTTCGACATAGGCATGATCGTGGCCGACGCCTGCGTCATGAAGAACGTCGTCATCGGAAATTTTCCCCGCATCCAGGCTCGCGAGCACATCCTCCTCTGTTCCCTGGAAGCGGATGCCAAGGTGGTTCACCAAGTGCAGGCGGCCGGCTTCGTCAACACGCGCGAACACCGACATCTGGGTATAGGCCGGCCCGCGCTGCACCAGAGCACCGCCTGAATTGTTGCAGATGCCACCGAACACCGAAGCGCCGATGCAGCTTGAGCCTATGACCGAATGGGGCTCACGGCCGATGGGCTGAAGCGCGCGTTCAAGCTGGTCTAGCGTCGCGCCGGGCAAGCAGACTACCTGCTTGCCACCCTCGATCAAGTAGATGGTCTTCATGCGCGAGGTGCTGACGATGACGATGTCGCGGTCGTAGTCGTCCCCATCTGGCGTCGAGCCCCCGGTCAGCCCTGTATTGGATGCTTGTGAGATCACGATGACGTTTGCCTCGACGCACGCCTTCAGCACACGCCATTGCTCAACCAGCGACCCGGGCCGCACGACGGCCAGTGCCCGGCCTGTACCGAAGCGAAATCCCGTGCGGTAGCGGCGGGTCTTGCTTTCGCCGGTCAAAAGATGCTTCTTCCCGACGATTGCTGCGAGATTGGAAACGAGATGGCTATGATCGCTGCCAGGTTTAACAGAAGCGGCGGGCGCCCATTCGGGAACGGCAGACATAGATGATTCCTTGATTGAGTTCATCGGGCACATGTCACGCAGTGCCAGGACACTCCAGCCGGTGTCAGAAAGCTATTCGCTGGAGTGCATGGCCGTTATCGTAAGAACGCACACCCATTCGATCCAATACTTCGTGATTGCATCTTCAAGACGATATTCGTCTTGGAGCGTATGATCCCAAGGACGCCCACTATCAGTCTGCGGAGGATCAACCATGGAGTTTCGCCAACTGCGGTACTTCCTTGCCGTCGCCGAGCACCTTCATTTCACCCTGGCCGCAGAACGGCTCGGCATTGCACAGCCGCCGTTGAGTCAGCAGATTCTTAAGCTCGAGAAGGAAATCGGCACCAAGCTTTTCATGCGCTATCCGCGTCGCGTTGAGTTGACCGAAGCGGGCGTCATCTTCAAGGAGCACGCGAAGCGGGTGCTGGACGAAGCCAACGACGCCTTGGAGCATGTCAAGAAGGCCGCTCGGGGGGAGAGCGGTCATCTCTCAATTGGATTCGCTGGCTCAACGGTGTTCCATCCGTTGGTAGCAACGACTCTTCGGCAGTTTCGCCAAAGCTACCCGGGTGTCCTGATTAAGACAGAAGAAAGCAACAGCACCGCGCTGCTGGATAAAGTCGTCAATAGCCAGATGGACTGTGCCATCGTCCGCTTACCCCTCAATTGCGCAGAGCTGCTAACAGTTCCTTTGGTCGAAGAGGAGATGGTTGCGGTATTGCCTACCGGTCATCCGTTGGGCCGATTGCGGAGCGTGGAACTCGCGCAACTCGCTTGCGACCCTTTTATCATTTTTCCCCGTTCAATCGGGCCGGACCTCTACGACTCGATCATCAGCGCCTGCCGATCGGCCGGATTTTCCCCGCGAATCGAATTGGAGTCGCCACAGCTATCTTCCACGGTGAATATGGTCGCTGCAGGTTTTGGCGTGACGTTGATTCCTGCATCTATCCGCCAGATCCATGCGGTCGGCGTCACCTATCAAAAGTTGAGGCACAAGACGTTGAAGACGACGATCGCGCTGGTTTTCAGGCCCCGGGAGAAGTCCGTGACCGTTCGGAATTTCGTGGAAAATCTGCGTATCGTTGGCCGACAAAAAAAGGAGTAACTCTGGGGACGGCGCAACAAACGGGGGAGGGGTCGTTGGCGTTGGCGGTGTGGCGTAGGGCATCGTTGCTCCGGCCACGCTTGCGCCGGGTTATCTGCGAGGCGATGTTGGCAACCGCGAATCAGCAGTTAGAGGCAAACTAACTGCTTGAAAGAACAACCCTGTATCTTGAGTAAGTCGAAGACTTGGTAGCGGACGAGTCATACGTCGCGGCGACGGTGATCAATGTTCTCCCTTTTTAGACTCAATGCTGCGGCGCAGACCATACCGAGAGCTCCTTGAGCTTTTGTTCGGTTGCCGCATCGAATTGCGCCTGAAGCCATTGCGCCGTGTCATCTGTAATGCTGCCCGAGCACAATAACCCTATAACAAAACCGTCCGCCCGTGCTCCGGCCTTTACGGCCATGATCATCGAGCCAGCTTTTTGAATTTCAGTCATGATTTTGTCTGCCTGGCGCTTCACGCCGGTGGGCATTTCTTTGCTGATATCGACCACTTTCCATACTCCACACACAAGCACTTGCTGGCTATAAGCCTTTATCCGGCGCTGTTCGCGCTCTGTTCTAGAAGAGTCCCGAGAAGCGCCAGCGTTCCAATAGATTTGGATCCAATAGGCTGGGGAGTGGGCATTGGATCGAGCGCTTGCGCGTGACGCCAATGTCGATATCAGGCGCCTGGATGACGCAATGAGGCTATTTTGGCCAGTGGTATGCCGCGTACTGTGACCCGTCATTGAGAAATGATGATCGCCTGACCCTCTGGTCAGCACGTCTTAACGTCGATCACAGAGAATAAAAAGAACGATGAATAGCCTGAGTTCCAAGGATTCGAACGGCCAACTGGCGCAGGGCTTCAAGCCGCGTCATGTCACCATGCTCTCCATCGCCGGCATTATCGGTGCTGGGTTGTTTGTCGGGTCCGGGCATGCGATTGCGGCGGCGGGCCCTGCAGTCATGCTGGCGTATTTTTTTTCCGGGCTGCTGGTGGTGCTGGTCATGCGCATGCTGGGGGAGATGGCGGTGGCCAATCCGGACACCGGCTCCTTCTCGACCTATGCCGACCAGGCCATCGGCCGCTGGGCCGGGTTTACGATTGGCTGGCTGTACTGGTGGTTCTGGGTGCTGGTGATACCGATCGAAGCCCTGGCCGCCGGGCATATCTTGAACCAGTGGTTTCCCCAGATCGACGCTTGGCTGTTCGCCTTGTTGTCGATCTTTTTGTTGGTGGTCACCAATTTGTTCAGTGTCTCCAAGTACGGAGAATTCGAGTTCTGGTTTGCCATGGCGAAGGTCGTGGCGATCATCGGCTTTATCGGCCTGGGTGGCGCCGTGCTGATGGGCTGGATTCCCGAGCGGGAGGCCAGTGGCTTGAGTCGGTTGATGGAAGAGCATGGCGGTTTTGCCCCGAACGGTATGTCTGCGGTCGTGGGCGCGTTCATTACCATCATGTTCAGCTTTATAGGAACGGAGGCGGTCACCATCGCCGCAGCGGAGTCCAGCAACCCCGCGCAGAATATCGCCCGCGCCACACGTTCGGTGATGTGGCGTATCGGCGTGTTCTATGTGCTGTCGATCTTCGTGGTGATTTCCGTGGTGCCTTGGAATGACCCTTTGCTGGCGTCCGTCGGTTCCTATCAACGGGCACTGGAGTTGATGAATATTCCCCATGCCAAGTTGCTGGTCGACGGTGTCGTGCTGATTGCCGTGGCCAGTTGCATGAACTCCTCTATCTACATTGCCTCGCGTATGTTGTATTCCCTGGGCAAACGCGGCGATGCGCCCACGTTGATGAAAAAGACGTCGGCAGCCAGCGTGCCTAGGGCCGCGGTGATCGCCAGTACCGTGCTGGGCGCTGGCGTGACGTTGCTCAGCTACTTCATGCCCGCCGGGCTGTTCCAGTTCCTGCTGGCCAGTTCCGGGGCGATCGCGTTGTTGGTGTACTTGGTGATCGCCATTTCGCAACTGCGTATGCGCAAGCTTATGCAGCGCCGCAATATCACGCTGACGTTCAAGATGTGGCTGTTTCCCTGGCTGACCTGGTTGGTCATCGCCTTTATTTGCGCCGCGCTGGGGGTGATGCTGGTGACGCCAGAGCATCGTCTTGAGGTGTCTTCGACGATTGGGTTGGCGTTGCTGATTTCACTGGTGGGGGTTATCACTGCGCGCCAACCCGTGCGCGTGCAGAGCCCACTTCCGATGGTTTCGCCGCCATGAATGCACGACCTGTGACCAGCATCCTGTTTGTGTTGTTGGACCGGTTCACGCTGATCTCATTGGCGTCGGCGGTCGAGCCGCTGCGCATGGCCAACCAATTGTCGGGGCAGGAGCTCTATCGTTGGTACACCGCCAGTTTCGACGGCACGCCCATCTGGGCCAGCGACGGCGTGCCCATCACGCCGGACAGCTCGGTGGATGCCGCCCCGTCGGCCGACATTATCTTCGTGTGCGGCGGGACGGGCATTCAAAACACGGTAACCCCCGAGCTGGTCAAGTGGCTGCGCGCGCAGGCGCGTTACTCCAAACGCTTGGGCGGCATCTGTACCGGCAGTTGGGTATTGGCCAGGGCAGGGCTGTTGGATGGCTTTGAGTGCAGCGTTCACTGGGAGTGGCTGGCCGCGATGCAAGAAGCGTTTGCGCGAGTGACTGTCAGCCCAAGCTTGTTCATCCTCGACCGCGGCCGCCTCACCAGTTCAGGGGCACGGCGCCGATGGATATGATGCTGCACTTGATCGGCCTGGATCACGGGCATGAACTGTCAGCAGCCATTTCAGACATGTTCGTCTACGAACGCATGCGCAGTGAGCAAGACCACCAGCGCATACCGCTCAAGCATATGCTGGGCACTCAGCAGCCCAAGCTGCAGGAAATCGTCACGCTGATGGAGGCGAACCTTGAGGAGCCCATCGACCTGGACCACCTGGCGGAGTATGTCCAGCTCTCTCGGCGGCAGCTTGAACGGATGTTTCAGAAGTACTTGCACTGCTCGCCGTCGCGCTATTACCTGCGGCTGCGGTTGATCCGCGCGCGCCAATTGCTCAAGCAGACGCCCATCTCTATCGTCGAATTGGCGGTGCTCTGCGGTTTTGTATCGACGCCGCACTTTTCCAAATGTTATCGAGAGTACTTCGGAGTGCCGCCCAGCGATGAGCGGCTGGCGACGCATGAGCGCACGGTGGTGCAGAAGCCGGTGATCAACGTCGTGCGCAAGCCGATGCCCATGAGTGTGCTGGAGCAAGCACGCTCCGAGGCAACGTTTGGCAGTTTCCGACGACTCAAATCCTCCCTGGGCTGACCGACTTTGGTGGTCACCGTTCGTCCAGTACTCGGCACTCGTGGGTCAGCCACTGGCTCTTATGATCAGGCGCGGGTATTCCGTGCTCAGTCACCACGGAGAGCCAACATGGATATCGATAAGAACGCACCGGGCAACCTTTCACAGCAGGCTGTCACGCGGGGCACCGACAACGAGACCGGGCATGATCCGCGCAAAGGCGACGACGCGTTGCCATTGCCATCCGATGACGAAGCGCCGCTGGAAGAGGATATGTCAGACGTAGATGCGGCGGATTCGGTCGCCAGTGAGCATCCGGACAACTGACGTGCTGTCTGCGGGGAGGGCACGCGCTTGCTCCCCGCATTGGCCATCGCTGCTAGAAGCACCAGTCCTCAGCTTTTACCACCTGGCAGAACGGCCCGTGCAACGTCGCGTTGTGATGGGCCACGATATCCTTGGCCTGCAGCGCTGCGGTGTCCGAGCAGGTGTGCCCATCGCCGATCAGCACTGCATCGAAGCCAAGATCACGGGCGGCACGGCAGGTGCTGTCGACGCAGTATTGGGTTTTCATACCCGCGATCACCACGCCCGTCGCCCCGACAGACCGTAAGCTGTTCGCCAGGTCGGTCTGGGCAAAAGCATTAGGCCGCTGCTTTTCAAACACCACTTCATTGCCTGAAAGCTTCAGCTGCGGCGCCAGCCTCGTCAGCGGGCTGTCCGGCGCCATCGGCGACCCTGCGGGCCCGACGTGGCGCGCGAGGAAAATTCCAGCCCCGGCGCGACGGGCCTGATCCATCAGGCCATTGACGGTGTCGAGCATCGCGTCGCAACGCCAGGGTGTTTCCGGGCCATGAACCAGGCCGACTTGGATATCGAGTACCAACAGTGCATACATGGGTGCATCTCCTTGCGTTTGCTCCAGCAACACAAGGCACAAAAAAAGGCCCTGTCCATTGCTGGCGGGCCTTTGAAGTTCGTTGGCTATGGGCTCACGACACCTCGCACGCACCGCCTTGAGCGGTCGTGGTGAGGGTGGTCGAGGTGAGGCAATAATTTGTCATGAATCGACACTAGCAACACGGTCGCCCGCTGACAAGGGCGCAGCCGCTGGACGTCACTTATGCAAAATCGCCTGATGAATTTCCTGCAACGGCATGACGCGTTGGGCGGCGTTGAGTTTGATGGCTTCCTTGGGCATGCCGAACACCACACAGCTGGCTTCGTCCTGAGCTACCGTGGCGGCGCCGGCGTCGAGCATTTCCTTGAGGCCGCGGGCGCCGTCGTCGCCCATGCCGGTCATGATGATGCCGGTGGCGTTCTTGCCGGCAAATTTGGCCACTGAGCGAAACAGCACATCCACCGACGGCCGATGGCGATTGACCAGCGGCCCGTCAATCACCTGGGCGTGATAGAAGGCACCGCTGCGGGTGACCATCAGGTGTTTGCCGCCTGGGGCGATCAAGGCCAGGCCGGGCAGGATACGGTCGTTATTGCGCGCTTCACGCACCTCGATCTGGCACAGGCCGTTGAGGCGCTCGGCAAAGGACGCGGTGAATTTTTCCGGCATGTGCTGCACGATCACTATGCCCGGGCACACCCTCGGCAGCGCCGTGAGCACCGCTTCTAGCGCTTGGGTACCGCCAGTGGAAGTGCCGATGGCGACGATGCGTTCGGTGGTCTGGGCCATGGCCTGGCCATTGGCGGCGGGCAGGATCGCATCCGCCGTGAGCTTGCTGGCAGGGACGGGGGCTGGTGTGGGCTTGGCGATGCGCTTGCCCAGATTCTTGACGTTGGAGTTGGCCGCCGCACGAATCGCCGCCACCAGCTCGGGGCCGGACTCGATCAGGAAGTTTTTCAGCCCGGTGGTGGGCTTGGTGATGATCTCCACGGCGCCGGCCGACAATGCCTGTAGGGAGGTTTCCGCGCCTTTCTGAGTCAGCGACGAACAGATCACCACTGGCGTGGGGCGCTCGCTCATGATCTTGCGCAAAAAAGTGATGCCATCCATACGCGGCATCTCCACGTCCAGCACGATCACATCCGGCCATTCCCGCGCGAGCTTGTCCATGGCGAAGATCGGGTCGGAAGCCGCACCCATGACATGGATATCCGGTGTGTCGTTGAAAATCGCCAGCAGCACCTGGCGTACCACGGCCGAGTCATCGACCAGCAGCACGCTGATTTTTTTGGTAGGCATCTTTTTCGAGTATTCCCATTGGTTGGTGCCGGACCCAGACGTTGCCGTTCCAGAGGTCGAACATAATCGTGCGATAGCCGGTACTGCCCATGTCCTGGGCCGTCAGGTGCAGGTGGTGGCGTTCTGCGAGGGCCAGTGCGGCGCGGATATTCAGGTTGGCCACGTTGTGGGCCGGTCGCTGGCGCGGTTGCTCAGGGAACATCTCGCCGCCGCCGAACACTTTGACTTGGTAATCCTGCGGCCGTGTACCGTTGGCGCGGGCGTGGCGCAGTAACAGTTCGAGGGCTTCGTCAGCGTACTTGCCATCCAGTGGCTGGCCCGTGCGGTTGCGCGCCGGCAGCATGAAATGGCACATGCCGCCGATGCGCCGCTGGGGGTGCCAGAAAGTGAACGCCACGCAGGAGCCGAGCAAGGTACGCAAACGCGTCGGGCAGGTGGCAAAGCTGACTTGGCCAGGGGCGAGCACCACTTCGGCGGCATTGGCTGGCTTTTCATGGCTTGCGGTAAATCGACGGCGCCACCAGCTTCAACGTGTCATTCACGCCGTTGAGGCTTTCAGAGTGGCTGATGATGAAATAACCGCCGGATTTAAGCTGCGGCAACAGTCGCGCTACCACCTGGGTCTTGGTCGGCTGGTCGAAATAGATCATCACGTTGCGCAAGAAGATCACGTCGAATTCGCCCAGGCTGGGCAGGGGTTCATTAAGGTTGACCTGGACAAAACTGACGCGGTTGCGCAGCGGCTTGTCGATCAAGAGCGTACCTTCCTGGCGGCCGATGCCCTTGAGGCAGTACTTGACCAGCAGTGGCTGGGGCAGGTTGGCGGCGCGCTCCATGGGGTAGTGGCCGTTGCGCGCCTTGGCCAGCACTTGGGTGCTGATATCGGAGCCGAGCACTTCCCAAGGCGTGGTGCCCAGGCTTTCGGCCAGGGTCATGGCTAGGCTGTAGGGTTCCTCGCCCGAGGAACTGGCCGCGCTCCACACGCGGAACACCTTGCCGGGCGCGGCGTTGGGCAGCACCTGCTGGCGCAGGAAATCAAAGTGCTTGGGCTCGCGGAAAAAGTAGGTCTCGTTGGTGGTCAGCAGGTCCAGCGCCACTTGCAGCTCGCCTTTGCGCTGGTCGCTCATGATTAGTTTGAAGTACTCGCCGTAGCTCTTGAGTTCATAGTGCTTGAGCCGCTTGAACAGCCGGCCGGCCACCAGGGCCTTTTTGGCCGGTGACAGGTTGATACCCGCCGCGCGATGCAGCCAGGACTGAAACTGGCCGAACTCGCGGTCATCCAGCGGGGTGGTATCAGGCATGATCGCACCTCACCGCGGGTCGAAGTCGAGGGCCGGCGCCTGGCCGGCTTCGGCAAGGCTGGACATTTCATCGATGGACAGCACCTTGTCCACCTCCAGCACAATCACAAACTTGCCCTCGACCTTGGCCATGCCGCTGATGAAGTCTGCACGAATCCGCGCGCCGAAGCTGGGCGGCGGCTCAATCTGGGTGGCCGGGATTTCCTGCACGGCGGACACGGTGTCCACCAGCAACCCGATATCCTGGGGCAGGCCGTCCTCGGTGCTGGCTTCGATAATGATCACGCATGAACGGCGGGTGATCTGCGAATTGGCCCGGCCAAAACGCGCCGACAGGTCCACCACCGGCACCACCGCGCCGCGCAGGTTGATCACCCCGCGCACGAACGCGGGCATCATCGGCACCACGGTCAGGCTGCCGTATTCGATTATTTCCTTGATTCCCAGAATGCCGATGGCGAACATCTCGCCGCCGAGCATAAAGGTCAGGTATTGCGCATCCTCGTCGACCGCTACGGCGGCCTGGCGGGTAGTCATCACTGCGCCCATCTCATTACTCCCTGTGAGCCCGGATTGATGCGTACGATCAGAAACGGGTGAATTCCGATTCGTCCGGGGCAGTGGCCATGTTGTAGGCAAAGGCCTTGCGCGCTGGCGGTTGCGCGGCGCGCGGCGGCTGGCGAGTCGGCTTGCTGCCGGCGCTGTCGACACTGCTTTGGGTGGCGGCCCTGGACGTCGTGTCGAGCACGAAGAAACTCATGGCCTGCTGCAATTGTTCGGCCTGGCTGCTCATCTCTTCGGCGGTGGCGGCCAGTTCTTCGCTGCTGGAGGCGTTCTGCTGGGTGACCTGGTTAAGCTGGGTCATCGCCGTGTTGATCTGCGCCACACCGGCGGCCTGCTCTTCGGACGCCGCGCTGATTTCCTGCACCAGGTCGGACGTTTTGTTGATCGACGGCACCATCTCATCAAGCAACTTGCCGGCTTTCTCGGCCATGTCGACGCTGCTGGAAGACAGTTCGCCGATTTCCTGAGCGGCAACCTGGCTGCGTTCGGCCAGCTTGCGCACCTCGGCGGCGACCACGGCGAAACCTTTGCCGTGCTCGCCGGCCCGCGCGGCCTCGATGGCGGCATTGAGCGCGAGCAAATTGGTCTGGTAGGCAATGTCATCGATGATGCTGATGCGCTGCGCGATCTTCTTCATCGCCACCACGGTCTGCTGCACTGACTCACCGCCGTCGGTGGCTTCCTTGGCGGCCTTGCTGGCCATGCCATCGGTGACCTTGGCGTTCTCAGTGTTCTGGTTGATGCTGGCGCTCATTTGTTCGATAGAGGCACTGGTTTCCTCGACGCTGGCCGCTTGTTCGCTGGTGGCCTGGCTCATCGATTGCGCCGTGGCGCTGACTTGCTCGGAGGCGCTGGCCAGGTTGTCTGCGGCATTGCGCACTTCGCCGATGATATGCGCCAGTTTGCCGACCATATTGCGCATGGCGTTGAGCACCATACCGGTTTCATCTTTGGCGCCCGGTTCGATCTGTGCACTGAGGTTACCTTCGGCCAATTGCTCGGCGGCGTTGGCGGCCTGCCTTAGGGGGCGAGAAATGATCCGTGCGATAAACATTGCCAGGCCCAAGCCGATCAAAAGGGCGGCGACCAAGGCCGCGATGATCGACAGACGCGAGCTTTCATACAGCGCAGAACCCTTGTCACCGGCAGCAGTGGCGCCAGCATCATTGAGCTCGACCATTTTTTGCAGGCGCGCGGTCACTTCATCGAAGTGCGTCTTGGATTCGCCCCTGAGCAGCCCGCGCGCTTGGGTTTCCTGGTTCTCCCGGGACAGCTCAAGCAACTGTTTACTGGTGGCCAGGTACGCAGCCCATCCGGTTTTCACGCTGTCCAGCAACTGCCGGTCTTCGTCATTCGATAGCAGTTGTTCATAGGTGCCCATGCGCGTCTCGAACTGCTGGCGCGCCTCGGCGGCTTCGCGTTCGGCCAGGGCCTTTTCCTCGGCGACCTCGGTGGAGATATGACGGTTCTCTTTCAAGCGGTAGTTGGCCGCAAAGAAGCGCATACCGGCCGCCGCGCGCATTGACGGCATCCAATTGCCGCGGATGTCCTGCGCGGCCTGGTTGACGCCCCCCAATTGGAGGATAGCGAAGGCACCCATGGCCGCTGTGAGCGCCAGGACCACCAGGAACGAGCTGATCAGCTTGGTGGAAATTTTTAGATCGTAAAACCATTTCATCGCGGAACCTCCATGGAATTGCAAATACGTCAGCGAGCGACGACCAGTGGCGACTGTGGCGCCTGGGCTGTGCGAGCTTCCATTTGTACGAGTTGGTTGAGCAGGGCCGGCACATCCAGGATCAAGGCCACGGCCCCGCTGCCCAGAATGGTCGAGCCGCTGATGCCGCGCAGTGCGCCAAACAGCTTGCCCAAGGGTTTGATCACGGTCTGGAACTCACCGAGCAGGTCGTCCACCACTAGCCCGGCCTTGTGCTCGGCATAACGCACCACCACCACGTTCTGGCGCCGGGCGGCGGGGCCTTCGTGGTTGAAGTGGTCGCGCAGGTGTACCAATGGCAGCACCTCGCCGCGCAGGTCCAGATAGCCTTGTTCGCGGCTGGAGTCGCGCTGTGGTTCGTCCAGTTCGATGCATTCCTGAACCATGTCCAGGGGAATCACATAAGTGGCCTGGTCGATGCCGACCAGGAAGCCATTGATGATTGCCAGGGTCAGCGGCAGCCGAATGCGCACCACCGTGCCCTGGCCGGGGCGGCTGTCCAGATCTACAGTGCCGCGCAGCAGCGTGATGTTGCGCTTGACCACGTCCATGCCAACGCCGCGCCCGGACAGGTTGGTCACCGCCTCGGCCGTGGAGAAGCCCGCTTCGAAAATCAGGTTGTAAATTTCCTGATCGGACAGCACCGCACCGCTGGCCACCAACCCGCGTTCCTGGGCTTTTTCCAGAATGCGTTCGCGGTTGAGCCCGGCGCCGTCGTCGGCGATTTCGATGACGATGCTGCCGGAGTCGTGATAGGCATTGAGGCTCAGATGGCCCTTGCTCGACTTGCCCGCCGCACGCCGCGCCTCGGCGCTTTCGATACCGTGGTCCATGGCGTTGCGCAGCAGATGCATCAGCGGATCGCCGATCTTCTCCACCACGGTCTTGTCCAGCTCGGTTTCCGCACCGCTGATCAGCAGGTCGATGTCCTTGCCCAACTCCTGGCTGACGTCGCGCACCACGCGGCGGAAACGGTTGAAGGTGTCGCCGATGGGGATCATGCGCAGATGCAGGGCGCCATCGAGGATTTCTTCCACCAGCCCCGACACCGTTGACGTGGCTTCATGCAGTGGGTCGTGGTTGCAGGAGCGCGCCAACAGGCTCGCGCCGGCGCTGGCGATCACTAACTCACCGACCAGGTTGATCAACTCATCGAGCTTGTCGGCATTGACCCGTACATAGTTGCCATCTCGGGGTTTGGCCTCGCTGGCCGTCGCCACGCGCTGGGGCGCGGTGCTCCGGTGATTGGGTTCGGCCTGGGTAACCAGCTCGGTGCCGGTGCTCGCCAGGTTGATGGGCGCTTCATCGACGGCCGTGATTTGCACTTCACACTCGTCGCGCACAAAGTCGAACACTTCGTTGAGGGTGGCGTGGCTGGCAGTGGAACGCAGGTCGATCTCGAAGCCCAGGTAGCAGCTTTCCGGGTCAAAGCTTTCCAGCGCCGGGATGCTGTCGGTGAGGGTGTCGACCTGCACCATTTGCCCCAGGGTTTGGAGGTAGCGCAGGAACGACAGCGGGTCCATGCCATTGCGGTACACGTCCGCGCCGAAGCGCAGAGAAATATGCCACAGCACTTCGGCTGACTCGCCGTCGGCCGCCTTAGCGGTTACGGCGTCGGCGGTGGTGGCGTGAAGCGGGTGGTAGACACCCAGCGCCTCGCGCAAAGCCTCACCGCGCTGCAAGGCGGCGGGTGTAAGGGCTTCACCACGACTGGCAACCACGTCAATCAGTTCGAGCATGTGGTCGCCGCACTTGAGCAGCAGGGCGATCAAGTCGGCATCCACCGCGATATCGCCGTCGCGCAGGCGATCCAGCACATCTTCGACGATATGCGTGAACCCCACGATCGGCGCCAGGCCGAACAGCCCGGCTGAGCCTTTGATGGTATGCGCGGCGCGGAATATCGCACCGATGGCGTCTTGATCGTCGGGTTCGTTCTCCAGTTGCAGCAGGGATTGCTCCATGGCCTGCAACAGTTCGCGGCCTCCACGATGAAGGTCTGCTGTGCCTGATCGAGATTGATGCTCACCTGGACTTTCCTTGTCGATCAATGAACGGTGGCGCCGCCTACAACGCGGCGCCGCGACAGAGTTGCAGTGTTTGCGTGACGGCCTGGCTCTGGCCAGTCAGGCTCAGGGCCGTGCCGTTGATGCCGGCTTCGCGCTCGATCACCGCGAGCAGTTGCAGGCCGGCGCCATCCATCTCAGTGACCTGTGACAGGTCTAGCTCAAGGCGGGCCGCGGCGCCAACCTGCGGCAGCAGCGCGGCGGCCAGCTCGGCGACGGTGTAGATCGTCAGCTCGCCTTCAATGCCCACGCGGCCGTGTCGTCAGTGGTTTCGTGGGTGATGGACATGCCAGCCTCCCCGGATCACGGCAGAATCAGCTTGGACACCGCCGCGAGCATCTGCGCCGGCTGGAACGGCTTGACCACCCAGGCCTTGGCGCCCGCGGCCTGGCCTTCGGCTTTTTTCGATTCCTGGGACTCGGTGGTCAGCATGATGATCGGCGTGAACTTGTAGTTGGCCAGCTTCTTCACCTCTTTGACAAAGGTGATGCCGTCCATATTGGGCATATTCACGTCGCTGATGATCAGGTGCACTTTCTGCCCGTTGAGTTTGCCCAGGGCGTCCTTGCCATCGCTGGCCTCGATCACGTCGTAACCGGCGCTTTTCAAGGCAATACCGACCACTTGCCGCACGCTACTGGAGTCGTCGACCACTAATACACTTTTCGCCATGATGGGCTCCTAAAAGAAAGTGATGTCTTGGGAATTCTGCTGCGCGGCGTCGTTGCCATGGTGCGTGCGCCGCTGCTCGTCGGTGGCGTAGGTGGACTCCATACTGGCCAGCCATTGTCGGGCGTCGATGCTCACGGCCTGGTCCGGCGCTTGTCTGGCCTGACGCAAGTGATCGTGCAAGGCGTTCATGTTGTCGCGCACATGGCTGAGAATCTGGCTGACCCGGTCCTGGAACTGCAGGTTGACCAGCACGTCGGTCATTTCGTCGCGGATGCCGTAGCTTTCCTGCTTGAGCAGGTCGGCGGACTCGGCCAGGCGCCCGGTGATGTTCTGGAAGCGCTCAAGCACCAGTTGGATGCTTTGCTCGGACGCGCCGACGGAGTTGCTGTCCTGATCGGCGCTGGTGGAGGCGGCCTGCACCAGTTGAGTAATGGCGTTGTTGATAATGTCGACCTTGGCCGACATTTGCTGGCCGGTCTCGCTGGACTTGCTCGACAGGCTGCGCACCGCATCGGCCACCACCGCAAAACCGCGCCCGGCTTCACCGGCACGGGCCGCTTCGATCGCGGCATTCAGCGCCAGCAGGTTGGTCTGCGCGGCAATCGCGGCGACGTCGGCGGCCATGGTGCGTAATTCGCCGGTGTAGGCGGTAAGGCCGCGTACTTGCGCCAGGTCTGGTCGCGGCTGGATTGGGTGGCCTTAAGTGAGTCGATCACCTGGCTCATTCGCTGTCACTGCGTGCCAGCACCTTGAGCGCGCCGTCGGCGGCTTGCCCATCCAATCACCGGCTGCGTGCTGTGAAGCCTGGACAGTTTCCTGCAAGCGTGCGGCGATCCCAGTGAAACGATTCGCCAGGCTGACAATGGCTTCCTCGGTCTGCTGGCGTGAGCTTTCTACCTGTTTGGCCAGATCGGCATGGCGCCCAGCAACACCTCATCGAGTTGCGCCCGCGCCGCCTGGCTATTGTGCGCTGCGTCGGCATCGGCCTGATTGGCCAACGTGCTCGATGTCGCGCGCCATAGGGCATCGCGCTGAGATTTCGCGCTCCAGGCGCAGGCCCCAAGACCGATCAGCGCCAACGCTGCACACGCGACGAGGTTGGCCGGGGAGGTTGACTGGATGAGGATCCAGATCACCGCAGGCACCACGGGAATGAAAGCGAACCAACGAAAACGCGGATGACCGGTGAGGGAAGTGCGGCTGGAAGGAGGCGGGGTCATAGTTCGATCCTTGAACAGTACTGCGGATATAAACAACATAGGGGTTATCTGCCCTATGTGCCGCAACTTTAGACTCGGCAGTGTGCCTTCCGTCTGGTTTATGACCAGCAGGTGACGGACGGTTATGTCTAAATGCCACTATTATGAACTGTAGCCTAGAGTGAGGTATTTGGGCGGCTTCAATGGCGAGATTATTCAATGAGCTTGGCTTTATGATGAGCTAACGTTCATGCAATGCCCTCTGATGACTCGCTGGATACGCCCTGATGAGAGACCTGCCACCCACCGCGACACTCCGCGCTTTTGAAGTCGCTACCCGCCACCCGACCTTTACTGCCGCCGCGCAGGAACTGCATGTGACTCAAAGCGCCGTCAGTCACCAGCTCAAGCATCTTGAGGCGCTGTGGGGCGTGCAGTTGTTCGAGCGTGGCAAGGCGCTACGCCTGACCGCGGCGGGCGCTACCCTGGCGCCTATCGTGCGCGAGTTTTTTTTGAGCCTGGAGGCGACGCTCAGCGACCTGCGCGAGCAGAAGGGCAGGGTTCGGTTCAGCGTCAGCACCACCTATTCCTTTGCGCTGAAATGGCTGCTGCCACGCCTGCCGAACCTCTCTCGCCTGCACCCCGAGCTGCTGGTGTCGTTGGACACCACGGATGCCATTATTCATTTCTCCAACGCCCAGGCAGACGTCGCGATCAGGCTGGGCAAGGGCAGTTACCCTGGCCTGTATTCGGAGTTCTTGTTCGGGGAACAGGTATTTCCCGTGGCCAGTCCCGAATTGCTGCGCCGCGTCGGGACACCGCTGGGCCCCGGCGAGTTGTTGCATTTTCCGCTGTTGGCCCGTGATGGCGCAGAACTGGCGCCCAAATGGGAGGCGTGGTTCGAGGCGCTGGGGCTGGTGTATCTGCCGCTTAGGGAAAGTGTCAGATTCGGCGATACCAACATGACGGTCGAGGCGGCATTGCTTGGCCAAGGCGTGGCATTGGTGCGCAGCGGGCATGTCGAGAAGGAAATCAGCGACGGCCGTCTGGTGCGGCTATTCGACGTGCATTTTCCATCACCGCTGGCTTATTACTTCGTGTGCCCCAAAGGCGTCGAAACGTTGCCGCACATCGTCAGCTTTCGCCAATGGTTACTGAGTGAGGCGCTGAAAGTGCGGGACGTGAAGGCGCCCATGATGAGTGTCCATTCATGCCTCGATGAGGAGACTTCGCTGTAGTCCCGACATCGGCGTAAATAGAATGAGGCATGCCTATTCATCTGGTCTGCCTCGTCCTTTTCGCCGCGCTCTTGCATGCCAGCTGGAATGCACTGCTGCGCAGCGGTGCCGATCGGCTGTGGTCAATGACGGTGATGTGCATGGCCATCGCCATCACCTGCGCGGTCGCTGCCGTCTTAATGGTGCCGCCTGCGGTGGAAAGTTGGCGCTATGCGCTGCTGTCGGGGCTACTGCATGTGGGCTACAACTTGTTCCTGGTGCGCAGTTACCGGGTCGGCGACCTGGGGCAGATCTATCCGATTTCCCGTGGTTCTTCGCCGGTGCTGATCGCCCTCGGGGCCGCCGTTTTTGCCGGGGAAACCATCGCTCCTGGCCAGTTGCTCGGTATTGCGTTGGTCTCGGGTGGGATTATTTCGCTGGCGTTCAAAGGGCGCCGGCTTTCGGTCCCCAGCCTGCCCTATGCCCTGGGCACAGGCTGCTTTATCGCCGCCTACAGTGTTGTCGATGGCATCGGCGCCAGGCTCTCCGGCGCGCCGCTGGCCTACACCGTATGGATGAGCGCTCTCTGGGGTGTGCTGATGCCCATGGTTTACATCGCTCTGCGCGATACCCGCAGCCTGTTCCGCGCGCGGCCCGGCACCCTGACGGCGGTGCTCGGCGGGCTAGTCTCTTTGCTTGCCTATGCCATGGTCATCTACGCCATGAACGAAGCGCCCTTGGGCGCAGTATCCGCATTGCGCGAAACCAGCGTGTTGTTCGCAGCATTGATTGGCTACGGGTTCCTCGGCGAGGCGCTGACTGCGCGCCGCATTCTGGCGTGCGTGGTGATCGCCTGCGGCGCCATCATCATCGGCTGACTCGGCCAATCACCTAGAGAGGGATTCACCATGACCACTGTTTCGCAGGCCCCTTTGATCCTGATAACCGGCGGCAGTCGCGGGGTGGGTGCCGCCACCGCCCGGCTGGCGGCCCAACGAGGGTATGACGTGACCATCAGCTACGTCAGCAACGAGTCCGCAGCGCAGACGGTGGTTGCGGATGTGCAGTTATTGGGACGCAAGGCCTTGGCCACGCGCGCCGACAGTGCGGATCCGCGCCAGGTGGCCGATCTATTCGAAGCCATCGACCGTGAGTTCGGGCGCATCGACGTCCTGGTCAATAACGCCGGGGTACTGGCGCTGCAATCACGGGTGGAGGCTCTCGACTTCGAGCGGATGCAGCGCATCTTCGCTGTCAACGCCATCGGGCCGATACTCTGTGCCCAACAGGCGGTACGGCGCATGTCCTATCGGCATAATGGCCCTGGTGGGGTGGTCATTAATGTCTCTTCGGCATCGGCCCGACTTGGCAGCCCCAATGAATACGTGGACTACGCGGCCTCCAAGGGCGCCCTCGAAACGTTCACCATCGGGTTGGCTAAAGAGGTGGCGCGGGAAGGCATACGCGTCAACGGTATTCGCCCCGGGCATATCTACACCGAGATGCACGCCAGTGGCGGTGAGCCTGGGCGGGTCGATCGCGTCAAGGACTCAATCCCCATGGGGCGGGGTGGCCAGCCGGAAGAGGTGGCACGGGCGATTCTATGGCTGGCGGGCGCGGAGGCGTCGTTCGTAACCGGCACCTTTCTCGATGTGACCGGGGTAAATAAAGCAGGGGGCGGCGCTGGCGCGAATGTCCCATAAGCGGCTGCTCATCACCTGTTGAAGGAACCGTCTCGCTCACGGCTGTGTCCATGTGCTGTCGCCACCTGTCAGCACTGGCCCCGAGATATCTAGCCGTTATGGAGCAAATGCGCGCGCATGTTTGAACACCTCGACCTTAATCACCTGCTGGCCACCTATGGTTACTTGGCCGTTTTTGTCGGCTGCCTACTGGAAGGCGAAACCATTCTGATACTGGGAGGCGTGGCGGCGCATCAGCAGGTGCTCAAGTTGCTTCCCGTGATCGCCTACGCCAGTCTCGCCGGCATGTTGGGGGACCAATTGCTGTTCTGGGCGGGGCGCTATTTCGGCGACCGTTTGTTGCCGCGCTTACATAAAAAACAAGCGGCCATCGACAAGATCACAACGTTGATCCATCGGTACCCCACGGTGTCGATTTTTTCGGTGCGCTTTCTCTATGGCATGCGTTTGTTGGGGCCGATGGTGATTGGCGCGAGCAGGATTTCACCGCTCAAGTTTGCCTGCATCAATGCGGTGGGCGCGCTGGTCTGGGCCACGCTGTTTGCCAGTGCAGGGTATTGGGCTGGGGAGTTTTTGCAACGCGTCCTGGGCGACTTGAAACCTTATCGACTGCCCATTGCACTAGGCGTCGTCGGCGTGGTGGTGGCTGTGGGGCTGATACTCCATTACCGATCCAGGCGCAAGCAACCCTGACTCGCGGCTTCTAGGGTTAAAGCCAATCCAGTCATTACTGGCATAATGCCGTTTTCCCGTTCAACCGGATGCATGGACGCTATGTTAAAGACCCTGACGCTTCTGGTGCTGTTGAGCACCATCATGGGCTGTAAAAGCCTGACCCGACCCGCCGATTACGACTCATCGATGACTGGCTTTCGCTGCATGTGGATTGCCGGCCAGAAACCGTTTGAGCGCGACAATCTGCGCTATATCGAGCGCTATGCCGAGTATGGCAATGCTACGTGCATGGCGATCTTGGGCAAGCTGTATCAGGAGGGTGGCTATGGGGTCGATCAAGACTTTCGCGAGGCCCACGCCTTGTTTGTCGAAGCCGCCAAGTTAGACCCGGCTGTCAATGTGCTGCTCGGGCAGATGGCCGAGCGCGGCGAAGGTGAGCCAGTGGATTACGCCAGGGCGCGTACGTTCTACCGTCTTTCCGGTAAGAACGCTGCGCTGCCGTTGGGGCGTTTGATGGAGGAGGGCAAAGGAGGGCCGCAGGACCTGCCTGGCGCCCTGGCCTTATATCTGGAGGCCTCCGAACGCTGTGGCGATGAGGCCTGGCTGGCGATGAACCGTTTGCGTAAAGCCGGCCAGCCGCTCACTGAGGTTCAGGCCAAACGTTATCAGCAGATGTGGCTGAGCAGCTTCGTCAATTTACAAAAGCGGCGGATGGCAGTGGGTGAAGTGTTCGAGGCCGTTGACGCCACAGGCGAGGCCAAGCGCGTCACGCTGTCCTACCGCTTCAAGTCAGACAGTGGCGCCCCTCAGGTGACAATGGTCGAGCCCTCGGGGATGCCAATGTGGATCAGTGGGTCATGAGGGCCGCCGCGCGGGTGACCATGGGCGAATCCGCGCCCTTGACGGACAGCTCGGGGGAGCTGGAAATCAAGGCGCCGCTGCTTTTCACGGTGCAGGACCCGCAGCACAAGCCTTACCGGAATTGGCTATGCGGCCGTAAGCCCTGCAGTTGATCGTCCAGCGTTGACCAAGGCCATGCTCAGGGTTTGTTGCGTCGGCAGCGCTCCGAGCAATAACGTACCTCGTCCCAGCAACGCGCCCACTTCTTTCTCCAGGTGAAAGGCAGGCCACATGTCACGCAGGTTTTGACTGGCAGATCACTCTTTTCATGGCTCTTACGGCGTTGGAATTAGCAAATAAATGAACTATGGCAGCGTAACGCGTTTCCATGTTTAAACAACTTTGCTATTGCCGGCTCACGCCGGCTGAATCCACAGTGCAACCCGCCCGTAGAGCCGCCCATGACTGATTCCAGCCTCAGCAACGCTTCGCCTTCCAAGCCGTCACTGCGCCGCGCCGTCACCGGACCGATGCTGTTTTTGTTCATCCTTGGCGATGTGCTGGGCGCCGGTGTCTATGCGTTGGCTGGCACCATTGCCGGCCAAGTGGGCGGGGCGATCTGGGTGCCGCTGCTGGTGGCGTTGTTCTTCGCCATGCTCACCGCCGGCTCGTACGCGGAACTGGTAACCAAATACCCCCACGCCGGCGCCGCGTCGGTGTTTGCCGAGAAGGCGTTCAAGTCGCCGCTGGTTTCGTTTCTGGTGGGCTTCAGTATGCTCGCGGCCGCGGTCACCAGTGCGGCGGGGCTGTCCCTGGCGTTTACCGGCGACTATCTGGCGGCGTTTTTTGAGGTGCCACCGACCTTGGCGGCCTTGGTGTTCCTGGCGGTGATCGCATTGCTCAATGCGCGTGGTATCAAAGAGTCCCTGGGCGCCAATATGGTCATGACCTGTATTGAGTTGTCTGGGTTGTTGCTGGTGGTGATAGCGGCGGCCTGGTGTTTCCAGGCCGGTGAGGCGAACCTGGGGCGCGCCGTAGAATTCAAGCCTGGCGTGAACCCAATGCTCGCGGTATTGGGGGCGGCATTGTTGGCGTTCTATTCGTTTGTCGGCTTTGAGACCTCGGCCAACCTGGCGGAAGAAATCCGTAACGTGCGCACCGTGTATCCGCGCGCGCTGTTCGCCGCATTGATCACCGCCGGTATCGTGTACATGGCGGTCGGAGTCGCTGCCTCCGTGGTGCTGCCGACGGACCGACTGATGGCTACCTCAGCGCCGCTGCTGGAAGTGGTGCGGGCTTCGGGCCTGAACATTCCGCCCCAACTATTCGCCTTCATTGCCCTGGTGGCGGTTGCCAACGGCGCACTGCTGACGATGATCATGGCCAGCCGCCTGGCGTACGGAATGGCTCGCATGGGGTTGCTGCCGGCGCCATTGTCGCGGGTTCTGCCCAAACGCCGTACGCCGCTGGTGGCGATCTTGGCCACCAGCGGCGTGGCCATGGCGCTGACCGCCACCGGCACGCTCGCGGCCCTGGCCGAAACGGTGGTGCTGCTGCTGTTGTTTGTGTTCCTCAGCACTAATCTGGCCGTGCTGGTGCTACGTCGGGACCGTGTCGACAGGGATCACTTCCGCGTGCCGATCTGGGTGCCGGTGCTAGCGATCATGTCGTGCCTGGTTCTGCTCAGCCAGCAAAGCCTCGACACCTGGCTGCGGGGCGGTGCGCTGATGCTGCTTGGGGTTATGTTGTATGGCTGCAACCGTCTGGCGACGCCCGTTGCATCACCGAGCTAAAGAGATATAGGTCACCTTGTGCTGGTGCGGCGGGTACGTTTGTGCGTCCGCGGCTTGGCACTGATTTCAATCCACACAGGCGCATGGTCACTGGCATGTTCTTCGTTGCGCACCCAGGCATCGACGCCTGCGTTTTTAAGGCGCGAGGCCAGCACTGGGTTGAGCAAGAGATGATCGATGCGCAAGCCGGAATTCGTCTGCCAATGCTGACGGAAGTAATCCCAGAACGTGTATACGCGCTCATCGGGATACAGGTGCCGTAACGAGTCGACCCAACCTTGATCCAGCAGCTTCTGGTAGCACGCGCGGGTTTCCGGCTGAAGGAGCGCATCTTTGAGCCATGAGCGAGTGTTGTAGATATCCAGATCGGTGGGCACCACGTTGTAATCCCCGGCCAGCACCACCGGGTGCTCGCTGCTTTGTAAGGTTTGGGCGTGTTGGATCAACTGTTCGAACCAGTGCAGTTTGTAGTCGAATTTCGGCCCAGGCTGAGGGTTGCCGTTGGGCAAGTACAGGCAGCCGACGACCACGCCCAGCACCGCCGCTTCCAGGTAGCGGGCCTGGGGATCGTTATCGGCCCCTGGCAAACCTCGATGAATCAGCAGCGGCTCGGCGTCGCGCGCCAGGATAGCCACCCCGTTCCATGCAGCTTGCCCATGGTGCACGGAGCCGTATCCGACGTGCTCCAGCGCCTCGGCAGGAAAGGCGTTGTCCTGCGCTTTCAACTCCTGCAGGCAGACGATGTCCGGACGTTCCCGCTCCAGCCACCGCAACAGGTTTGGCAGCCGCGCGCTGATGCCATTGACATTGAATGTAGCGATCTTGAGAGGGTGCATGGCCAGGCTCCTCAACCGGTGACGTCAGTGCTGATGGGGCGTGTGGGTAGGGTCAGCTATCTGAAATACCTGCCCCTCGCGCCACGCATCCGCGCCCGGTGCCACAGTAGGCGTCGGTATGTCGGCGCGGGTTCTGCGCTTTTGCTCACTGTCGATGCCGAACCGACGGTCGCGCTCGGCGACTTTCTGTGGGTCGGCCTGGCCGTCGGCGGTGAAGCCCATCATCAGCTGGGGAACACCCAAGGGCAGGTCTTTATGCAGGTCCGTATGCCAGGTATGCCAGGTCTTGCCATAGGTGTGAACGAGCTTTTCCATCAGTGCATGCTCGGCCACCTCAGGAATGCCAGGCGCCACCAGTTGGCCGGACTTCACCTCATGCATATGGCTGTGCCACAGCGCCTGCTCGGCCTTGGGCAGGCCGGTGAACAAGCGCTCACTGATGATGTATTCCACGCCCATCAACTTAGCGTCCTTGCGGTTGCCATCGTAGATCACACACTGGATCACCTCTTCGTTGAGGATCGCGCAGTAATGATGCGCCTCCATTTGCACGTCCATCTGACCGTTGTAGAAATGGAAACCGTCGAGGTAGGCGTTCAACGCCTCAATCGGGGGACGCGATTGCAACAGCGCTGCGCCAGCGTCCAGGGAGCGCGTGGTGGTCGAAGAGGCATCGCCAGGTGCGACCACGTTGGATGCCGAATTGCCAGCCGCGCAGGCGCCGAGCAGCAGGGCCATTGCGCTTGCACAGGCCATTTTGAGTGTAGGGATTGTTTGAATGCCCGCCATGTTTGAGTCCTTTCCGTTGAGTCGAGTGCATTCCTATGGATAACCCGTACTCCGGGAAAGTTTCTTAGGCCGAGTCATACAACGCGCGAGGTCAACCGTTCATCAGGCCCAGAGCACATTTGTTGAACATAAACTGCGAGCGGCCGGCCAGACCAAAAGGGGCTGGCGCATGCGAAGCGCCCGCCATCACACGTCGCTTTATTAATCCGGTAAACGATCATGAAGAAGTTATATCTGTGTTTGAGTGTGTGCAGCCTGTTCCTGCTGCATGGCTGCTTCGACAGCTCGGACAACGCCACTAAAGGCAATAGCAGTACGACCAAATCTTCTGTGCAGATGCAAGAAGGCAAGGCGGATGAGCATAAGTGACAAGGCGAGTCATCGTGTTATGGGGGTGATTGCAAGGTACGGGTATGGCCATGGACGAGGAGTGAGGAGCCCGCAGCGCGCTCGCAGGCCAGCCCACGCGCCCTCAATCGGCTGCGTTTGCCCGTTCATGATTATTCAGGGCTACGGCCACGGCTTTGGCCACGTCGATAAACGCCCGCGCCGCCGCCGAGGGATACACCCCTTTGCGCTGCATCAACACCGCCGTGCGCTGCAAGCGCTGCGGGGCCAGCTCAATCGCCGCCAACTCGGGATGGGCCCGTGCAATCGCAGCCGGCAAGAGTGTCGATAAGGCAGTCCGGCGCACCACCTCAATCAAGGCGCCGATCACATTGGCCTCCATGACTACACGCGGGCGGATACCGTGCTGGTTGCAATAGCGGTCGATCTGGTCGCGGGTGGCGAACTCTTTGCTCAGCACAATCAGTGATTCGCTGTTCAGCGCTTCCAGCCCGATGGACGACCGGCCTGCCAACGGGTGTTGGCTGCCCACCACGAGCGCCAGGGTTTCCACCAGCAAGGGGTAAGCGTCGATGTCGGGCGCGTGTACCTCGTCAAAGGCGATGCCTACATCCAGCTCGTCAGCCAGCAGTTGGTTCTCCATTTGTTCCTGGGCAACTTCACGCACGGTCAACGTGATGTTGGGATAGCGACTGTGAAAGGCGTCCACCAACGGCCCAACGAGGTACGTGGTGAAGGTGGGTGTGACGGCGATGCGCAAAGTGCCCCGGCTCAAATCGCCCACATCGTGGATGGCTCGTTTGCCTTGCTGTAGCTCCTGCGCCGCCCGCAATGCATGACGCAAGTAGACCTCACCGGCGTCGGTGAGGCGGGTTTTGCGCCCTGAACGATCAAATAACTGAGCGCCCAGACTTTCTTCCAGTTGTCGAACTTGCTGTGACAGCGCCGGTTGCGAGACATGCAGGGCCGCTGCCGCCTTAGTGAAACCTTGATGTTCCGCGACGGCGAGAAAGTATTGAAGGTGGCGCGCGAGCTTGTTTGTTTCCATAAGATTATCTGATGTAGTTGATCATATATAAGACTTTTACCTTATTTTAAGGGCGCCGTAACCTTGGTTCATCGCAATGCGAGCCAAAGGAGTTACCCCATGCAAGACATCATCGACGGTTTTCTGAAGTTTCAGCGCAATGCCTTTCCCAAGCGGGCCGGTCTGTTCAAAGACCTGGCCAATCAGCAAAACCCCCGTGCGTTGTTCATCTCCTGCTCCGACAGCCGCCTGGTGCCGGAGCTGGTCACCCAGCGTGAGCCGGGCGACCTGTTTGTGATCCGTAATGCCGGCAATATCGTGCCGTCCTATGGCCCTGAGCCGGGCGGCGTGTCGGCCTCGGTGGAATACGCCGTCGCCGCCTTGCAAGTCAGCGACATCGTGATCTGCGGCCACTCCGATTGCGGCGCCATGACGGCCATCGCCACCTGCACCTGCCTGGACCATATGCCTGCGGTGGCCGGCTGGTTGCGCTACGCCGATTCCGGCCGAGTGGTCAACGAAGCCCGCCAGCACGTCGATCAGCCCGCCAAAGTCGCGTCCATGGTGCGCGAAAACGTGATCGCACAATTGGCCAATCTCCAGACGCACCCGTCTGTGCGCCTGGCCCTTGAAGAAAAACGCGTGACGCTGCATGGCTGGGTCTACGACATCGAAAGCGGCTGCATCCAGGCTTTCGACAGCCGTACCGGCACGTTCGTGGCCTTGGCCGACTACCCAGTGAGCGCCGACATCCCGGCAACACCTCGCTCCAACTGAAGTTCCCAGGTACCTGTATCGCAGGTAAGCCTATGCCCCTTTTTTACCCACGGAGAAATCCCCATGATCCAGTCGCAAATCAGCCAAACCACTCGCCTTGCCCTGACCGACGTCATCCTCTTGGCCAAAGCTCGTAAAGACCTATCGTTCGCCCAGATCGCCGAAGGCACCGGCCTGCACGAAGCCTTCGTCACCGCCGCCTTGCTTGGCCAGCACCCGCTGCCGGCTAACGCCGCCCAAGTCGTCGCCGACACCCTGGGCCTCGATGCGGATGCCGTGCTGCTGCTGCAAACCATCCCGGTACGCGGCAGCATCGGTAACGGCGTGCCGACCGATCCAACCATCTACCGCTTCTACGAGATGATTCAGGTGTATGGCACCACGCTTAAGGCGCTGGTCCACGAGAAGTTTGGCGACGGCATTATCAGCGCGATCAACTTCAAACTGGATGTCAAAAAAGTGGAAGATCCAGACGGCGGTTCGCGTGCCGTCATCACGCTGGACGGTAAGTACCTGCCTACCAAACCGTTCTGATTGAGTGAACCTTGGCCCGACGCCGCAAGGCGCTCGGGCCATGCTCAGGGTGAGTTTGCCGTTTCAGCGGCGCGCAGACAGCTGTTGCGGTGCTAAAAATGCATCGTGGAAATAGTTACGAAAAGCCTGCATTGCCGGGCTGAATTCGCGCTCGCGATGCCACGCCAATCCCACACTCATCGGCGTCACCTTGTCGGTGACTGTCAGGGTTTCGATGCGTTTTCCTTCCAGTGACCAGGGGCGGTGCACCAAGTCTGAGAGGATTGCCACGCCGCTGCCATTGGCGACCATGCTGCGCACCGCTTCGACTGAGCTGGTACGCACCCGCACGTTTGGCTGCTGATGCGCATGTTCCCAGTAGCGCATGGCGCTTTGTTCGGCTTCGTCGACGGTCAGCAGGATGTAGGGTTCTTTCGCAACGTCGGCGAGACTGACCGCCGAGCGCTCGCACAGCGGATGGTGGCTGGGCAGCCATAACCGCCGTTCGGAGTTGAAGAGAATCTCTGAAACGATGTCCGGGTGCGTGAGGTTGGCGGTGAGCACCACGGCCATATCAAAACGACTTTCCAACAAGCCTTGTTCAATCGCTTGCCGTTCCTGTTCATGGACTTCAATGGCCACGTCCGGATGCCAGTGTTCCAGGCGCTGCAAATGGTGCGGCAGGAAATAGCCGATCACCGTGTAGCTTGCCGCTAAGCGCAACACGCCACTGGCGCGAATATCCGGCAACGGGCTGTTCAATGCATCATCGACGCTGCGCAAAATCACGTAGGCCCGGTTCAAAAAGTGCCGCCCGGCGTCGGTCAGGCTCATGCCCTGGGCCGAGCGCTGGAACAACAGCGTCCCCAGGATGCTTTCCAGTTCCTTGATCGCCGTGGTCACTGCGGATTGGGAAATATTCAGATGAATTGCGGCTTGAGAGATTTGCCCGATCTCGGCGGTAGCGACGAAATAGCGTACTTGGCGCAGGGTCAGGGACATCAGCACTCCGGACGATGAGGTATCTGTTTTTCAGAAGATGGCCTATCTGATAATAGATCTTCCCAAGGGGTAGGCAGGAATTTAACTTGGCCTGTATGAAGTCACAAGCGTCGGGAGCAAGCGTCATGCAGGCAGTAGATTTCAACTCGGACATGGGTGAAGGCTTTGGCCCCTGGACCATCGGCGATGGTGTCGACAATGAGCTGATGGGCTTTATCAGTTCGGCCAACATTGCCACCGGTTTTCATGCCGGTGATCCCGGCACCATGCGCCGCACCGTCGAGCAGGCCAAGCGCCTGGGCGTGGCCATCGGCGCGCATCCGGGGTTTCGCGACTTGGTGGGGTTTGGCCGTCGGCACATCAATGCACCGGCTCAAGAACTGGTCGACGACATGCTCTATCAGTTGGGCGCCTTGCGTGAACTCGCCCGGGCTCAAGGCGTGGCCCTGCAACACATCAAACCCCACGGCGCGCTGTACATGCATCTGGCCCGGGACGAAGAGGCTGCCCGTTTGCTGGTGGAGAACCTCCAACGTCTGGAACCGGAGTTGCTGCTGTATTGCATGCCCGAGTCGGTGATCTGGCGGGTTGCCACGGAACTGGGGCAACCGGTGATCCGCGAGTTCTACGCCGACCGCGAATACGACCTCAGCGGCTCCATCGTCTTCACCCGCAACGTGCGAGCTTATGACCCGGCCTTCGTCGCCGAGCGAGTGCTGCGTGCTTGCCAACAAGGCGTGGTGCGCACCGTCGAGGGCGAGGACCTGACGATTGAGTTCGATTCCATCTGTTTACACAGCGACACGCCGGGTGCCCTGGCGTTGGTCGAAGCCACGCGTCGTGCACTTGATGGCGCGGGCATAAAGGTCCGAGCACCGCGCTGAGACCGAATGAAAACACCTGGCACACAGACGCCAGGGTTGACTCACCGATTTCCTTTTTGCCTGCCTTTCTACAACTATTCCAAGAGGAACAGACATGGCCGAACACACTGTAATCACCCCGTTGCCGGGGACCTTCTACCGCAAAGCTACCCCGGAATCGGCGAACTTCGTCGAGGTCGGCGCGCAGGTCAGCGCCGACACGGTGATCGGCCTGATCGAGGTCATGAAGCAGTTCTCCGAACTGACCGCCGGGACGGCCGGTCGCCTCAATGCCTTTTTGGTAGAAGACGGTGATCCGGTGGAACCGGGTCAAGTCGTCGCAACACTCGACGGCGAGTGAGGGCAGGATCATGACTCACGCCATTCATAAATTGCTGATTGCCAACCGTGGCGAGATCGCCGTGCGGATCATCCGCGCGGCTAAGGAACTGGGCATTCCTACCGTTGCTGCGTGCAGCGAGGCGGACGTCGACTCCCAGGCTGCGCGCATGGCCGATGAGGTGCATATTCTCGGCCCGGCCCGCGCCGACAAAAGTTACCTGAATGTCGAGGCCTTGCTCGGCGCCTTGAACGCCACGGGCGCCAACGCGGTGCATCCCGGTTACGGCTTTCTGTCGGAGAACGCCGATTTCGCCGAAGCAGTGGTGGCTGCCGGCGCCATTTTTGTCGGCCCGAGCGCGGAGACGATCCGGCGCATGGGCGATAAAGCCGAGGCGCGGCGCACGGCGCAAGCCGCTGGCGTGCCGGTGGTGCCGGTTCGCCGGATGAATTGTTCGACGTTGAATCGGCGCTCAAGGCTGCCGAATCCGTTGGCTTCCCGCTGTTGATCAAAGCTTCGGCCGGTGGCGGCGGGCGCGGTATTCGGCTGGCGGAAAACGCCGAGCAGCTGAGCGAAGAATTCCCCCGTTCCCAGCGCGAAGCCCAAGCGGCGTTTGGCAATGGCGCGGTGTACCTGGAGCGGTTTATCAGCCGGGCCCGGCATATTGAAGTGCAAGTGCTGGGCGACGGTCAGCACGCCGTGCATTTGTTTGAGCGCGAGTGTTCGCTGCAACGGCGCCGGCAGAAAATCTTCGAAGAAGCGCCATCGCCAGTCCTCAGCCAGCAGCAACGGGAAACGCTGTGCGCCAGCGCGGTACGCCTGACTGAATCCCTGGGTTACAAGGGCGCCGGCACCCTGGAATACCTGTATGACGATACTACCGGTGAGTTTTTCTTTATCGAGATGAACACGCGGATTCAGGTGGAGCACCCGGTCAGCGAACTGATCACGGGCATCGACCTGGTCCAGGCCATGTTGCGCATCGCTGGCGGCGAGCCGCTGGGCTTCAAGCAAAGCGACATTCGACTCAACGGCGCCGCCCTGCAAATGCGCCTGAATGCTGAAGACCCTGCGCGGGATTTTTTCCCCAGCCCCGGCCTGGTCGAATCGCTGATCTGGCCGCAAGGGGAGGGTATTCGTGTCGATACCCATCTCTACCCAGGTTACCGCGTGCCGCCATACTACGACTCGCTGCTGGCCAAGTTGATTGTTCATGGTCACGATCGTACCGAGGCTTTGGCTCGCGCACGTGGTGCCGTGGCGGACACCACGCTCACCGGTATGGCCAACACCTTGGCGTTGCACGGTGAATTGCTGGAACAACCGTGGCTGCACAGCGCAGACTTTCACACTGGCACCCTGGAAACCTGGCTGGCCGAGCGCCGCAGCGGAGGTGAAGCATGAGTACGCCCATCCGCTACAGCTTTGGCGCCGATGAGCATTTATTTGCCGAAGTCAGCGACAGCATGTCCCTGGACGCGTTTTTCAAAGGACTGGCAGTCACCCGCGCCGTGGAGCGGCTGGCGCTGGATGGCGTGCTCGATATCTGCCTGGCCAACGCGTCGTTCCAGATTCGTTTCGACCCGGATCGCATCGCTCCGCACACCTTGCTTGAAGCGGTAAAAACCGCCGAGGCCGGAGCTGTCGCCGAGCGCACCTTACAGACGCGGATTATCGAAATTCCGGTGCTCTACAACGATCCCTGGACTCACGAGACCCTGATGCGTTTTCGCGACCGCCACCAAGACCCGAGCTCCACAGACCTGGAATACGCTGCACGCATCAATGGTTTGGCCGACGTCGATGCGTTCATCGCGGCCCACAGTGGCGCGCCGTGGTTTGTCTCGATGGTCGGCTTCGTTGCGGGGTTGCCGTTCATGTTCCAGATGGTTGAGCGCGAGCGTCAGTTGCAGGTGCCCAAGTACCTGCGTCCACGCACCGATACGCCGAAATTGACCTTGGGCCATGGCGGTTGCTTTGGTTGCATTTACTCGGTGCGCGGCGCCGGCGGTTATCAGATGTTTGGCGTGACCCCCGCGCCGATCTACGACCCGCAACAGAACCTCGCGTACCTGAAAGAACACATGGTGTTTTTCCGTCCAGGCGACATCGTGCAGTTCAAACCGATGGACCGTGAGGCTTACGACCACGCGGTAGCCGAAGTGGACGCCGGTTGCTTTGATCTGCGGATTCGGCCGGTGGAGTTTTCGCTGGACGCGTTCCTCGCCGATCCCATTGGCTATCCCAAGTCGTTGCAGGAGGTGTTGGCATGATTAAGGTCCTCAAACCCGGCCTCGCCACTTCGGTACAAGACCTGGGCCGCGAAGGCTATTACCACTTGGGCATTCCGCCGTCCGGCGCGCTCGATCAATATGCCTTGAGCACGGCCAATCAATTGGTCGGCAACCCGGCAGGTTTGGCGGCGTTGGAATGCACGCTGCTCGGGCCTGAGTTGGAGTTTCAGCAGGATGCATTGGTGGCGGTCAGCGGCGCGCACATGACGCCTCGGGTCGATGGCGTGGAAATGCACCACGACACCGCGTTCACCGTGAAGGCCGGGCAAGTGTTGCGCTTTGATTTTCCCAAGGCTGGTGCCCGCGCTTATGTGGCGGTGGCCGGCGGCATTGATGTGCCGGTGGTGCTCAACAGTCGTTCCACCTATGCGCTCGGCGCGCTCGGCGGTTTTCAGGGGCGACGCCTGATTGCAGGCGACGAGTTGCCGGTGGGCATCGCCAGTGGCAAGAGCCGCGCCGGGGCCAGTTTGCCCATGACGTTACGGCAATCATTGGGTGGCGAAATCACCCTGCGAGTGGTGCCCGGTTTGTACTACCACCGCTTGACCGAATCGGCGGCGAAAAGCTTTTTCGCCGAGCCGTGGACGGTCGGTTCGGAAGCCGATCGCATCGGCTATCGCTTCAAGGGCGGCAGCGCGCTGAGCTTTCAGCCCCGAGAGCAGCCGTTCGGCGCCGGTTCCGATCCGTCGAATATCGTCGACAGTTGCTACCCGATCGGCTCGATCCAAGTGCCCGCCGGGCTCGAACCCATCGTGCTGCACCGAGATGCGGTGTCCGGTGGCGGCTACGCGATGATTGGCACGGTGATCAGCGCCGACCTCGATTTGATCGGCCAGATGCAACCCAACCAGAAGGCCCGCTTTGTTGCGGTAACCCTCGAAGAGGCGCTGGAAGCGCGACGTTCCTATAAGAAAAAACTCAGCTGCCTGAGCAAGCTGTTCCCTTCCTGATTCTGCCCGCCGTCTAGCGCGGGCCATGCCAAACGGTACGCCAACGCCGCACTTCGGTGCGGTGATGGCTGCCCGCGCTTCAACCATTGACTGGTTTTGGAGTTCACGCATATGGCTGCTTTATCGCAATCGAGTCAAACCGGGCAAGACCCGGCGCATTATCCTGTTCCCACCGAAGCGCGCATGGGGCGACTGTCTCTGACCATGGCGTGGTGGGCGGTGTGCAGTGCGATGTTTTACATCGTAGTGGGTGCTTCATTGGCATTGTCGTTCGGTGCGCGCAATGCGCTGATCGGCATGGTCCTGTCGGTGATCTGTTATGGACTGGTCAACAGCATTCTCAGCCGCTTTGCGATTCGCAGCGGTTTGTCGGTGGCGTTGTTTTCACGACTGTTGTTCGGCAGCACCGGGGCGTGCCTGGCGACGCTGATTTTTTTCTCGACCGCGATCTATTACGCCGAATCGCTTCTGGCGAGAAAATCCTCGAAGTCCGTCGTTGGCATCCAGACTTAGATCCTTCTGAGGATCTCCTGATTGTGGAAAACGGGCGTTTTCTCCATAACGACGGGGACGAAGACAATAACGGTACTGCCGTCGCAATTGTGCGCGTGAAAACCGTGCGCCCCTTCATCCTCGCTGACATGCAAGCGGCCTGTGCAAGCTATTTTGAGGATGGCTGGCTCGCATGGGAGTTGAGTGACGTAAGGCCAGTCACACACCCTGTGGCCATCCGTGCGGCACGGGGAATCTACGAGGTAGATTTCCTACTTCCAGACAGGCGCTGAACATTGAGCAAGATGTGTTGGTCAGACGCTTACTCCTCAGCGCGCACTTCACAAGGTGGGTTGTTCAGGCGCTTACGAAAAACTGATGACTCAGCATTGGTTGCTTCAGACCAGGCTCGCCTGTATCTGAGAGTAAGGTGGTCTATATAGAGATCGTCGCTTAAAGGGTGAACCAGTGAGCAAAATCATCAGCGCACATGACTTACAAATCGACCTTCGAGGTGCGAACGAAGCCGGGTTGTTCAAATGGCTGCTTGCCAGTTTCCTGATGGGCAAAAGAATCCAGGGGCAGATTGCGGCTAACGCGTACCGGGTGATCGTCGAGAAACACCATCGGGATACGCCGCACAAACTGGCGAGCTGCACTCACCGCCAGTTGGTCACGATGCTTGGAGAGGCTCACTACGTGCGTTACGACGAGACTACGTCGTCGCGGTTACTCGCATTAGCTAACAAAGTGAATACTGAATACGATGGCAAGGTCAGCAACATTGTTGCGGCTAGCGCCGATCGTCGCGCGTTCGAAAAACGCTTGTCTGAATTCGAAGGGATAGGGCCAAAAACTATTGAAATTTTTCTGAGGGAAGCGGCTGCGGTGCTCTTCGAATCTTCGGCATAGCTCTCACTCACACTGCCTTCCGATTGCTTGCAGCGAGGTGAAGTCAATGATAACTCGCACGCCATCTACCACTCGGGCTATCTTCGACAGGCCCAGTACCCTTCGAGTGGGGATGTACGCTCCATGAGCCTTGCCGATGAAGGGCTGCATGTGATGCTCACACAATGAACACTGTTCGATGTCGCGCACGATGACCATTTCATCATTTTGCGATTCGAACAATGCGCCATTGATCAATTCCTCCAGACTCAGTGTGTAGCCATTGCACAGGTACTGCATCGCTTTGGCTTCGCGCTATGGGGGTATCCAGCAGTCCTTCACGCTCAGGGTTCCCATCTACGCCGAGGAGAATTTCACAATAATGTTCGACTGATGATGGGTTCATCTTGAATCCCATCAGCGACGCTGCGCTTTATGAGTCGGCAAACCTTGGTGGTAGGAGAGTATCTACTGCGCACTATCTGACGCAGATGCCACAGGCTTCGCCGGATCAGCTATGACCCAGCTTATGCGTCTGCGACATGACAAGGCGAAGCTGTCTAGGTCTGCTTATTTTTCAAAGTGGACTGCTCGTCTGATGCGGGTTTTGACGCCGGCACTACGCAACGGTTATCGACACAGCGGCTGCCGCTATCTGGGTGAGGTAACCACGCCAAATGGGGGCGTATACGGCAAAAAAGGCGATAGCCGAATTCAAGCAGCGGGCGGAGTACATTCCAAGTCAGTGGCGTTGCCCAAAAGCCCAAGCCGGCGGCTCGCCAGCTCCACAGGGTGGCATCCAGGCCGGTTATCCAGCGTCCATCAGCGAAGCGGGCGTGCAGCGAGGACTGCATCTGCTCGAACGTGAACCCGAGTGCATTTGCGTCGAATTCACTGTTGCTGATGTCCACGAAAAGCAGATGATCCTTTACGGCATGCCCGCGCAGGAGCTTGATTTCGCGCGCACATAGAGGCATTCACCGTCAAAGTACAGCGTCAGTGGCCAATTCATTTTCTTGTACATGGTGGACACTCTTGTATAACCTTTGTGCAAGATATGCTGAAAGCAACAGGCTGACAATGGGCACTATTTTCCGCTCTGCTATGGACGGTCATGTTTGCTTTCGTGAGTAAATCGCCCCGTGCTTTCGATTTCGATATCAAGTTTGGTGGCGGCAAGCTATGCGAAGGCGTACACGCTTGCGTAACAGATTCACTAAGTTTGAAACAGGTCAGGGCTGCAGTCATGTAACCCACCTCGCCATCAATATCTCGCCCAGACAGGGCTTTTGGGCCTACAGTCTTGAGTGTCGCTCACTGCAAGGAATACAAATGAATGGGTTCCCTTCAACCCCTGCGCCAAAGCACGTCACCCTGCTGGGTTATGGCGGTCTGTTGCCGTTTATTGTTCTGGCACTGCTGATTCCGTTCTCTCTCGACTATCGGACGCTGTTTGCGATTGCGCTTGTTAACTATGGAGCAGTCATCCTGAGCTTCGTCGGAGCCTTGCACTGGGGCTTCGCCATGACCGTGCGAGATATGAGTGCCAAGCAGCGCAGCGACCGGTTCATCTGGAGTGTTATACCTGCACTTATCGCTTGGATCGCCACGTTACTGCCAATGCCCTTGGGCTGCTTGCTGTTGGTCATAGGCTTAGTCGTCCACCTTCGGCAGGACAAGAAGCTCTTGCGGGTTATAAGCTTGCCCGCTTGGTACATGCCGATGCGATTACGGCTTACCCTCGTGGCGAGCGTCTGCTTGCTGCTTGCGGCGCTCGTTGAGGCGCTTCCTTCATGAAGCCTCGTGTGCCCGGCCAGGATTTCCTCACCTTTAAAATAGCCTCGGTCAGCCACCACCGACCAAGTAACCGATGCGATGGCCTCGCGTGCCTGCTTAGCCATTGAGCTGATCGCGGTCGGAACCGATATTGGTCACCTCATGAGCAACGATCAATGGCGCTGGGTATCGACGGCTGTCTGCACGATACCGGCGGTGATAATGTTGGAAGCAGCACCCAACCAACACTAACATCTCACCCGCCACAACTGATCCAAGCGCGTCGTATAGCCTCAAACGCTGGATAGCGCTAAGGCGCTATCTCGATGACGGTGCTGTGCCCATCGATACAATTGGTGCGAGAATCAAATTCGGCCGTGGGCTCTTGGGCGCTCGAATTGGTTGTTCGCAGGTTCGCTACGCAGTGGTAAACGTGCCGCAGCGATCATGAGTTTGATCCAGTCTGCGCGGCTCAATGGGCATGATCCGTATGCTTACTTGAAGGATGTTCTTACACGCCTGCCTACGCAGCGGGCGAGCGAGATTACTGAGCTTCTGCCGCATAAGTGGACGTCCATCTAATTGCTAAACGTATTACTGAACATCTTCTTCTTTTGCCAAGTAGAGTAATGCAATGGAACGCGAAAAAATCGATGCCGCATTAAAGGAACATGTCATCCCGATCCTTCGTAGCATGGGGTTCAAGGGATCGCCTCCCCATTTTCGCCGCAATACAGGACAACAAATTGATCTGATCACGTTTCAATTTGATAGGCATGGAGGGGGATTCGTCATTGAGGTAGCTGTTAGCCCCGCAGAGGGAGTGACTATGTCTTGGGGTGAACAGATCCCGCCGGCAAAGGTGGTCGCGGCACACCTGCATCCGAATAAGCGTATTCGTTTAGGGGCGGTTATGGGAGGTGATCACTGGTTCAGATATGACAATAAAGGCAACAGTGCTACTCGGTTCGCAGATACGGCCCGCGAGGTTCAACCTTACCTGCGCGGCCAAGCATCTGACCACTGGGCCAAAGGTCCTCTCCCGGACACCAAAAGCCCGTAAATGCTCCACCGCAACTGTCAACAAGGGCGCCTTGCTCGCGCCATCGGCCTAAGATGATTCCGTCAAGACGTGTCTACCGGACGTTACCGTTTAGTTTACATCCGAAACACCGAGACTGAATTTTTGAGCCGAAGACCTACCAAACCTCCTGATTGCCTTGGTCAGCACAGTAGCTGTAACTTTGATCTTCGTCAGCGAGGATATATTTTTGAACGACTCTGAACATCTGAAAAGACTGTGCTCCCGTTTCAACTCTGGAGAGCATCTGAGGTTTACGTTTTTCTGGGGGCACCAGCGCAGCAAAACTGTCGTCACGGCTTCGTGCTTCAGCCAATGGTTCGAGGCCGGGTTCATTATCGAGGGGCAATATTACCCGACGGCCGAACACTTCATGATGGCCGAGAAAGCGGCCTTGTTCGACGATCAGGAAAATCGTGCGCAGGTGCTCCGCGCTCCTACTCCTAATGCTGCCAAAGCACTTGGTCGAAAGGTTCGCGGATTTAATGATAAGGTTTGGCTGCAACACCGATACGACATTGTTGTTCGAGCGAACCAGGCCAAGTTCTCTCAGAATCCGCAGTTAAACGAATATCTTCTACAAACCGGTTCGCGCGTTATTGTCGAAGCCAACCCCGTTGATAACGTCTGGGGTATAGGGCTCGCACAGGACAGCGCGGATGCCAACAATCCAAATCTGTGGAAAGGTTTGAATCTGTTGGGGTTTGCGCTGATGCAGGTGCGGGACGGGACGAGTATCCCAGCCCCAAGGTAGTGACCTGACCTTACTCGCGGAAATGCAGAAGCCTTGGCGAACGCCAGGGCGTGTTGCATGCGGCCTTATTAAGATCGCGCGTCAGTCAACAAAAGCTGATTCACCCGAATTTACGTGGATACCTTCGAGCGTCTGCTTCTGGCCCAGAGTGTGTAAAAACGCATATGGACTCGCGGTGACGGTTACGCATCCGGTTCGAAGACACCTGCATCCACGAGCATCTCAACTAACGCCTCTGGCCATACCGTTTCTCCAGTAGATCTCAGCTTGGGGGCGGACCACCGGTGATGATCTGCCATGACCTGAGTCTCGTATAAGGTCCATTCGGAGCTAGAAAGGATCTGGCTTTCCGCGTGCACAATGAAATACTGCTCAACTGCGAATACCGTCTCGCCGCTGGGCAGGAGCATTGAAAACCTCCGATCTGCCACAGGCCCTACAACTGTGTTGACCTGAATACCGGTCTCCTCACGCAGTTCACGTATTGCAGCGGCGTGGAATGTTTCTCCGTCTTGAGTCGGGGCAAACACCAATTTCCGGACCTGGGAAAGCGTCACTCCCTGGTGCAGATTACATTACGTATGATCCATCATCGCGATCTGTGATCGTCTGGGACGCCAAGTATCGTGCTCCTGGCGCAAGCTATCCGACGTCCTTGCCAGATTCAAAGTTACAGACCTGGCAATAAGAGATCATAAACTCTGTTAAAAATATGCCGGAGGGATCGGCCAAAGCAGCCGCAGAGAGTGCGCTTAAGGCTGACAGGGTCGAAGGCCGAATATTCAAATGGCCACAATAGGATTGAGGTGTTTAAGATGAAGGAATGGTCATCGCTGTGCAAGTCAAAGGTTGGGGACGCCGTTGATGTACGGGAGCAATGCGTTATCGCTATGGACGACGGTGCATACAAAATTTCAGACGATCAGTATTTTTTAGCTGACGCTTTTTCTGATGAGGGAGAGGAAAAATTTCGTTTGCTGTCCCTCTATTGGGCCTGCAGTGAGCCTGCATTTAGAAGAGCCTACTACAGGGATGTTGAAAATGATGACATGGCCGTATGCCGGCCGCCGCCTGAATTGCTTCCGGTTGGGACGGGGGCGACCTATAGTCAGATTAAAAATGCTCTTAGCTCTCTTGGTTCTGACAAGTTTATGGAATACGCCTCTTATCGTGTTATGTCTGATGGTGCATTTGTTCATAAGGGCTTAGAAAGTTCATTGGCTGTTTATTATTTCGCTTGCATGATATTGTGGATGATGAGCTGCCTTACGCGATACTGTGGAAGCTTTCTAGTCTGTGATTTAATAAGAGGCAACGTCCTATTGCCGGGTTGAAGCGGTGCAAAAGCAACTACTAATGCTCCAAATACACCAGGTTCATTACGGACTCTGCCGGTAATACTATTGGTTTAGATTATATCAAGGGGCTCAGGGGAACGAATGTGACCGTCACGGGAACGCGTGGTGGTGTTCAGTATCCGTTGCAAGGGCAAACTCCCGATTCTTAAGCGAATCTTGGAAATCGGCATGTTGTTGTCTACGGTCCTGAGGGGCGTGCACTATATGACGTGTCTAGCTCTCGGATTAAGGTGGTCGAATGGAACCAAGCTCCGAATGAAACATATTTCCCCAAGAAGGGAAGTGATACAAAAGTTTTTGAGGGAAATGTCCCTTAGTCGGTTCTTGATAGCTTGGGGTTGAAATGATGAAAGTTTATCAGGGTAATATTTCTAAAGAGTCGTTGAGTTTGTTTGTTTCAGATATAGGCTCCGGAAATTTTTTTTCATATGTAGGGCACTTGGTTTCATTAGAATAGGCAATTTCTGTTCTGGGTTTGCTCTCTCCTGATTTTATTGAGGTCAGTGGTCATGTTTTCTGGCTGCCTAACGCTCAGCAATACGATCCGCAAAAATTTTATTTGAACGGGCTGGTTGAGACCGAATCTAGTGTATTGGAACTAAGTACATCGCGTAGAGACGTTGAACGATACAGAAATATTTTTTCAATAAATCAGTTCTTTTCAAAGTGGGAGGATGCACCGGGGCGACCCGTATTTAAAGTGGGCCTGTCTGAAGAAGATTATCGTCTTTGTCATTTATTTGCTGAACAGATCACTAGATATTGGAAACGCGCGTTATCCGATGCCTTTCCAGAGAAGGTATTTCAGTTTGAGATTGCTGACGGCCTTCTCGATGAATATGGTGTCTGTCTGACATTCTGGCAGTAGTAGTTTAAAGAGCGCACAGGATGTGTCCGCGCCATTAAAATCACTGCCAGAGGCTAAATAATAATTATGCGTTTAGAAAAGGTTGTGAAAAGCCTTGTAGAAAAACTTAAGGCAGTCAGTGAAGAGCAACGAAGACATGCTATAAAAGTTGGTGCGCGTACGAAAGCGTCGGTCAGTTTACGCTTGAACAGAGCGCCTTCTCGGGCGTGTATAAGTGGGGGCATCATTATTTAAAAAATGAAAATATGCCCCCAATTATGCCCCTCAAAAGCGTCAGAACCCCTTGGAATTGGACGGACGTCCATGGATTACAGATGCTGTAAGCTGATGTTTTATAAGCCTTTATAGAATCTAGTAGAACTCTATTACAAACTCTCGGGGTCGCCGAAGAACATCTGAATACGCGACCGCAACCAGCGCTCCCCCGGATCGTTATCCTGTGAACCGCGCCACGCCATGTGCAGTTCAAAACTGCGCACCGGCAGCGGCGGGTCTTCTGCGCGCAAGCCGCCGGCCGAGGTCAATGCTTCGGCCGCGTAGTCCGGCACGGTGGCGAGGATGTCGGTGCCGGCCAGCAAGGTGCCCAGGCCGTTGAATTGCGGCACGGCGAGTACGACGTGGCGCTTGCGCCCGAGTTTTTCCAGCTCTTCATCGATAAAACCGCTCAGGTCGCCAGCGAACGACACCAGGGCATGGGGGCGGGCGCAGAAGTCGTCCAGGCTCAAGGAACCGGGCACGCTGTCGGCACGCAGGAGTTTGGGTAGGCTGCGGCGCAGCACTTTGCGCTTGGCGTTGGCCGGCAGGTCGGCGGTGTAGCTGACGCCGATGGAGATTTCGCCGGAGGCCAGCAGGCTCGGCATCAGGATGTAATTGACGCGGCGCACCACCAGCACGATGCCGGGGGCTTCGGCGCGCAGGCGCTTGAGTAACTGGGGTAGCAGGGCGAATTCAACGTCGTCGGACAGGCCGATGCGGAATACCGCATTGCTGGTCGCCGGGTCGAATTCGGCGGCGCGGCTGACCGCGGTGGAAATCGAGTCCAGGGCCGGGGAGAGCAGGGCGAAGATTTCTACTGCGCGGGCCGAAGGTTCCATGCTGCGGCCGGTGCGTACGAACAACGGGTCGTCGAACAAACCGCGCAGGCGCGACAACGCGGCGCTGATGGCCGGCTGGCCGAGGAACAATTTCTCGGCGGCGCGGGTCACACTGCGCTCGTGCATCAAGGTTTCGAATACGATCAAGAGGTTCAGGTCGACACGACGCAGGTCGTTACGGTTCATCTTGTGTCCTGGAAGAGTCAGCAAACTTGACGAGAGCAGTCACAGGGAGCCCTTGGGTTCCCTCTGAAGCATGACCGGCATGAATCTTACGGGGAAAGACTGGTACTCTGCACCGGCTAATTGAGTTTTCCTACGATACTTAGGGTCTATTCATCAGACGCGGAATCAATGACAGGCATGTCGACTATTAATGGTGACCGATGGTCTTGCCAGGAAAGCCCAGATAAAGTTCATGGCATTAGAGGTTAATTTGGCGAGGTTTGCGATGTCCCGCACGATCCGTTTTCACAAGTTTGGTCCGGCCGAGGTGCTCAAATGCGAAGAGCATGCAGCCGCGCTGCCCGCACCGGGCGAAGTGCAGGTGCGTGTCGAAGCGATTGGCATCAGTTGGTATGACATTTTGTGGCGCCAGAACCTGGCGTCTTCCCATGCACGTCTTCCCTCTGGCCTGGGCCATGAGATGGCAGGGGTGGTCGTCGCTTTGGGCGATGGCGTGGAGGATTTGGCCGTGGGCGATAAAGTGGCCAGTTTTCCGGCCGAGAGCCCCAATGACTATCCGGTGTATGGCGAGCAGATCGTCCTGCCTCGTTCGGCCCTGACGCGCTACCCGGACGTCTTGACCCCCATCGAAGCGAGCGTGCATTACACGCCGCTGTTGATTGCCTATTTTGCTTACGTGGATCTGGCACGGGTCAAACCCGGGCAGTTTGCGTTAGTCACGGATGCTAGCCACTGTGCCGGTCCGTCCTTTGTGCAACTGGGCAAGGCGCTGGGTGTGCGAGTGATCGCTGCGACCAAGGACAGCGCCGAGCGTGAGTACCTACTGTCCCTCGGGGCCGAGAAGGTGATCGCCACCGAGGAGCAGGACCTGCTTATGCAGATCAACAAGTTCACCGACAATCGCGGCGTCGACGTGGTGTTCGATGGTTTAGGTGGCCCGCAGATGTCGTTGCTAGGCGATGTGCTGGCGCCGCGCGGCAGTCTGGTTCTGTACGGGCTGCAAGGCGGCAACCAGACGCCGTTCCCTGCGTGTGCGGCATTCCAGAAAAACATTCAGTTCTTTGTGCACTGCATCGGCAATTTCACCGGCAAGCCGGAACTGGGCATTGTCCAGGATCAGGTCGCTTTGCAACGGGCCTTGCGTGACATCAACCAGCTGACCGCCGACCGCGTGCTGGTGCCGCTGAAAACCACGGTGTTTCCGTTCAATCAGTTCGTGGAAGCGCACCGCTACATGGACGAATGCCCGTGCCGGGAACGTGTAGCGTTGCAGGTTGAAGCTGTTTAGCGCGTAGGAAGATTCGTAATCAGCTGGTTCGATCCAATGGCGCATGGGGCAAATGCGCCATTTGACAGGGCTTAAGCCTCGCCCCCCATGAGGTGCCGATCACGCCCTTCAGCCCCTGAATCCTGCCCTGGTCCCCTGACGCCGCACTGAAACCCAGTGCGGCGTCGTCGTGTATGCCCCTTCGATACCTCCTCGGCTGTTCATCTGCACTGGTTTTCGACCAACTTCTGTATCTATTAATCATTAATCCAGCACTGATAATTGCGACTTCACATTCATCTCAAGGATTGAGCAATGATTGAATTCATGATGCGGCTACCGATGGTCACCCGAACTATGGGTGCGTCAATCAACTGGACTTTTGGTGTAAGACGCTTTGAGGGAAAGTCACAGCGCCAGGACCTGGAAAGTTGTTTGAGTGTATTTGTCGGATGCTTCTTTAAATAATTGGTTAGAAGTGTGTAGGACATTGTCAGAGGCTTCCTAGGGGTGGTCGATAGAAGCGTTTTACCCATCTATATCATTGGCTTGCGTGTGTTTCATTGGCCGTGTTGTGCAGTGGGTAATCCCAGCCATCCCGTGACTCGGTGCTAGTGTCTATTTATTGGCGCACGGTGCGAAGCGCGAATTTCCTACACGCGCAATGGATCAAGCAGACACTCTTAGCAGTAGCTTGAAACTGATATTTCAACTCAGGTAGTACAACTATGAGCACTATTCACGAACAGGCTATGAATCATGTTTATCAGCAAGTTCTGCAACGTTTGATCGGGCACTTTACTCGTTCGGGCAGGACGGCACTCCAGTTGTTGGTCCAACGTATTGTGGTGGCCGCAGGAGGCATGGAGCAGGTCGGGGATTACAAAGTGCTGGTGGCTCACGGCGCAGGCGAGGTCAGCAGTTACACCCTGGCGCTGTTGCGCGCCGCGCAGTTGACCATCGCCGGCCGCGCACCCCGGACTTTCGATTTGCGCGTGGCGACGCTGCGTCATGCCGGTATGACCGAGGGGCAGCTCGAAACGCTCAATCAGGGTTACAGCCGCCTGTTTCTCCATGATGATCCGCGTGTCGAATTGCTCATGGTGGAAAACCAAGAGGTGCATCCCTTCAATCACCTGCGCCCCGCATCTGCGCTCGGGCGTGCGAACAGCCAGCGCAATATGTTGATGGTGGGCCATCTGAGCTCCGGTGATTGTCGCGCGACATTGTGCAATGAAACCTACCTGGCCCTCGGCGATTTCTACCAGCGCGTCACGACTTGGAACGGCGGCGTTCACGCGTTGGTCAGCGGTGACTCCCCACGCAAGCAAAGCCAGTTTCTCGCCTGGCTGAAAAGAACCGCCGAAGGCGCTGGCGTCCCCCCCGCCAAGGGGCGGGCGCGGTCGCTCACCGAATTGTTCGCACGCATGGACGAGTGGAGCACCGGTTACTACCGCGATGTTTATGGCGAACACTACGTGGCCCATGAGAACCCTAGCCCTTCGGGACACCGCCATCTGGCTTACATCGGCATTGACGATCTGCTCAAGGACGTCGACCTGCAATCCGCGACGCTGTTGTCCGATTTCATGGCCTATACGCCCGACCCGCTGGGTTTTCACTTCAGCCATCCAAGCTATTCCAACCCGTTGCTGATGGCCCACCTGCGCGGCCTGCAGGCCGAATGTCTGCGCGATCTCGATTATGAAGATGGCGTCGACGGCTTCATCCAACAGTCGGCCCAGTACATGCGACGCCTGCACATGCCTGAGGAGCTGTTCGCCGAGGCCAGTTCCCGTGAAGGTCGTTTATTGGCCAGTACCTTCGCTCAGCAATTCTTCGGCCTGGATGAAACTCAATTGATCTGTCTGTTGTTTTCACCGTTCATTCATCACGGTCAGCGGCTGGAAGGTTATTTGCGCCAATGTCATCCCGGCATGCTGGTAGCACTGCCTGAACTGCACAAAGCGTTGCAGGGCAAACCATCGGCCGAAATGCTGCAACAATGGTTCACCGACACCAGCGGTTTACCCCTGCCATTGTTGCAACATCTGTATCGCAAACGCCCCTTGACCTGCGCCAATGGTCAGCTGCGCAGTGCCCGTGCCGTGTCTCATGGCGCGACACCGGCCTTTCAATTGTCCGGGCGATGACCCTTCGCGGCGAGCGCCAGGCGGATTTCGCGTATCAGGCGGTGTATCGCTACATGATCAACCTGATCAACGAAGTCAGCACGGACACCCGAGTCAAGTTACCGTCGCTGCGCCAGTTGGCCGCTCGCCTGAACGTGTCGATCTCAACGATCCAATACGCCTACTCGTTGCTGGAGAAGGAGGGGCGAGTGTATTCGGTAGCCAAGTCCGGTTATTACGCGTGGCCGATGTCGGCCAATCCGACAGCCTGGCTGGGTGGAGACTTGCTCGACCGGCTCTATGCCGCTGCCCGGCGCCCTGGAATGCTAGTGCTCAGCGGCGATGAGCCTGCGCTAGAGGCTTCGTTGAATGCCACTTTGCTGCGCCTGGAGCGCGAACTGGTGCGCCAGTATCCCGGCCAGCTGCAACCCTGGTCCCAACCGTGCGGGGTGTGGGAGCTGCGGGCGGCGCTGGCCGCGCGTTATACCTCGTCACCCACACGGTGCTGGCATGCCGACGACGTATACATCGGTGCCGACTTGCGTGGCGTGCTGGATATTCTGATCGAAGTGCTGGGGCTCAAAGGCACCACGGTGATCGTCGAGTCGCCCTGTGATTGGCTGATTCTGCGGCTGCTGCAGGACGCCGGTGTGCGCGTTATCGAGCTGCCCTGGACCGCGCAAGCGCGCTTGGACAGCGAAAACCTGGAGCGACTGTTGCGTGATGAGCCGGTGCACCTGGTATTACTCTCGTCGGCGGTCAGCCTGCCTTCAGGCGTGGCGATGTCGGCCGAGGATCGCCTGGCCGTGGCGCGACGCTTGGACCACTACGGATGCTGGCTGCTGGAAAACGACAGTCTCGGCGAGTTGAGCCTGGAGGTGCCGCATACGCCATTGCGCGACCTGGTCAACCCGGAACGGCTGATCGTGTTTTCGTCGTTCGAGAAAATCCTTGGATCGGAAGCGCCCTACGGCTACTTATTGAGTCGACGCATGAGCCGAGAGTTACAGCGCCAGTTCCTGTTGCGATCTTTCCGTTTATCGTCGATCCGGCAGCGCGCCATCGCCCGTCTATATCAGAGCACTCGCATCGACCAGCACCTGTGTGCTTTGCGTCAGCAATTGCGCGAGCAAGCCGCGCACATGGGGCAGCGTCTGACGCTGCACCTGGGGGAACAAGTGACGTACCGCGTGCCTGCGGCCGGGGCCACGTTTTGGCTGGGTTCGACCCGCGCGGTGGACATGCGCAAGGTATTCCAATATCTGTTGGCGCGGCAGGTGGTGATCGCCCCGGGGGAGCTGTTCAGTGTCAGCGGGTTGCATCATCAAAATCTGCGCCTGAACCATACCTTTCACGGACAGCCGAGCCTGGAGAGTGCGCTGGCGGCATTGAGTGACGCATTGCGCCAGGCGCAAACGGGTTGAAAATTCTGTTGAGTGTGTAGGATCGATACCGTCGCGCAGTAGTCCAACTCTCAGTAAACTGGCATTTTTTCCGAATTCTTCCTTTCCGAGGTTTATGCATGACTATCAGTCCTTTTGCGGGCAAACCGGCGCCGGCCCAATTGCTGGTGGATATCCCGCGACTGGTCACGGCTTACTACACCGGCCAGCCTGATGCAGCGATCTCCACCCAGCGCGTGGCGTTTGGGACCTCCGGGCACCGTGGCAATTCGTTCGAGCTGAGCTTCAACGAATGGCATGTTCTGGCCATCAGCCAGGCCATCTGCCTGTACCGCGAAGCCCAGGGCATCAACGGCCCGCTGTTCGTCGGCCTGGATACCCATGCGTTGTCCACGCCCGCGGGTGCCAGCGCACTGGAAGTACTGGCCGCCAACGGCGTCCACGTCATGCTGGCCGAAGGCGACGAATACACACCGACCCCGGCCATTTCCCACGCGATCATTTGCTATAACCGCGGGCGGACCAGCGGCTTGGCTGACGGCATTGTGATCACGCCGTCCCATAACCCGCCGCAAAGTGGCGGCTACAAGTACAACCCGCCTAACGGTGGTCCGGCGGACACCCACGTCACCAAGTGGATCGAAGCCAAGGCCAATGAGCTATTGGCCAACCGGCTCGCTGGAGTCAAACGCATCACTCACGCCCAGGCGCTCAAAGCCGACACCACCCATCGCCATGACTACCTCAATAGCTACGTGGCCGACCTGATCAACGTGATCGATATGGACGCCATCCGCAGCGCCGACCTGCGCCTGGGCGTCGATCCGTTGGGCGGAGCAGGGGTGCGCTATTGGTCGGCGATTGCCGAGCACTACCGTCTGAACCTGGAGGTGGTGAACACCGAAGTCGACGCCACCTTCCGCTTCATGAGCGTCGACTGGGATGGCCAGATCCGCATGGACCCGTCCTCCAGCTACGCCATGCAAGGCTTGATCGGCCTCAAGGAGCGTTTCGACGTGGCCTTCGCGTGCGATCCGGACCACGATCGCCACGGCATCGTCACCCCGTCCGGCGGCCTCTTGGCGCCGAACAACTACCTGGCCGTGTCCATCGATTACCTGTTCCAGAACCGTCCTGACTGGCGCGCCGATGCGGCCGTGGGCAAGACCGTGGTTAGCAGTGGCCTGATCGATCGCGTGGCCGCGCGCATCGGCCGGCGTTTGTACGAAGTGCCGGTGGGCTTCAAGTGGTTTGCCGACGGCCTGTTCGAAGGCTCCCTGGGCTTCGGCGGTGAAGAAAGCGCCGGTGCATCGTTCCTGCGCAAAGACGGCACGGTGTGGAGCACCGACAAAGACGGTCTGATCCCGGCGTTGCTGGCGGCGGAAATGACCTCGCGCAAAGGCCAGGACCCCAGCCAGCTGTACCGTGGCCTGACCGATGCCCTGGGCGAACCGTTCGCCATTCGTGTCGACGCCAAGGCCACCCCAGCGCAAAAAGCCCTACTGGGCAAACTGTCGCCGGAACAGGTGACCTCCACCGAACTGGCCGGCGAGCGCATCCAGCAGATCCTCAGCCATGCGCCGGGCAACAACCAGGCCATTGGCGGCCTGAAAGTGATGACCGAAAACGGCTGGTTCGCCGCACGCCCATCGGGCACCGAGGACATCTACAAGATCTATGCCGAGAGCTTTGTGGGTGAAGAACACCTCAAGCGCTTGGTGCAAGAGGCGCAGGTGTTGGTAGACGGCGCCATCGCCGAATAACACTGAAACGCTTTGTAGGAGGGGGCTTGCCCCCGATGGCGGTATTTCAGTCCACTGGTCCAGGGACTGAAATACCGCCATCGGGGCAGGCGTCGCCGCCGATTTGGCTGTGAGGCGTCAGGTCAAGCGAGATCGACCAGCACGATCTCACTGTCCTCAATGGCCGTAACCCGTAGCAGCTGTTCATCCTCAATCGCTACGCCATCACGCGCTTGGGCCCGTACACCATTGACCTCAATCACCCCGGTGGCTGGCACCAGATACGCTCGGCGCCCGCCCTCCAGGCGGTACTCAGCAACTTCACCGGCTTTCAGGTTCGCCGCCACTAGGCGCGCATCCGCACGAATGCGCAGGCTCTCGCTATCGCCGGCCTTGCCACTGGCCAAGGTGACGAAGCCTTCGCGCTCACCCTGTGGAAACGGCTTGGCGCCCCAGGATGGGGGCAGGCCTGCTTCATTGGGGATAATCCAGATCTGGAAAATCTTGGTCGGTGTGGCTTCCAGGTTGTATTCACTGTGGGCGATCCCCGTGCCAGCGCTCATGACCTGCACATCGCCAGCCTCGGTGCGGCCTTTATTGCCCAGGTTATCGGCGTGGCTGATGGCGCCTTCGCGGACATAAGTGATGATTTCCATATCGCGATGCGAGTGCTGGGGGAAGCCCGTGCCCGGGGCAATAATGTCGTCGTTCCATACCCGCAGGTTGCCCCAGTGCATGCGCTTGGGGTCGTAGTAGTCGGCGAAGGAAAAGTGGTGATGGGCGTCGAGCCAACCGTGGTGGGCGCCGCCCAGGGCGCTGAAAGGTCGCAGTTCAAGCATGATCGTCTCCTATGGATGGTGCCTATCATCCAGCAGCGCTTGATCGAGAAAAAGCGTAAAAAACGCTCCATTCTTATCGACTGATTCGATTGGATTGCCGCGTTTCAACTTTCACTTCATCGCCTAACTGCCTGATGGCACAGCAATTGGCTGGTACTGCGCGGCGATTCCGGCGACCATGGGGCACTGCTCACAGCCCAGCCCATTGCAGGAGTCCGCGTGTCGCAACAAAAGCCTGATCTGCCCCCAGAACTGCTACCCCTGGCTCAGATGCCCTTGTTCAAACGCCTGGCGGCGCGCCTGTTTGGTCATGGCCTGACCCGTCTGCGCGCCCAGCACCGGTTTTCCTGGCTGCACGGGCAAGCCGATGGTTTTCGCAGTGGGCATGAAGCAGGCGTGGAATACGGTTATCGCGAGGGCAAGGCCGATGGCATCGAGGAGGGGCGACAAGTATTGCTGATCCGCGATTTCCGCCCGGACGAGCACACAGCTCCCGGGATAGACGACAGCCTGTTCGATGACTGGCGTCTGCCGCTGACCGCCGACATCAAGAAGCGTATCAAGGCCGACGTCGCCCGTCTCTTACCGCCCCACGCTCAACCAAGTACGGCGCAGTGGAAGATGATTTTCAGCGAGACCCCCTCAACCTCGGTGATCGCCGGGGCCGGCGCGGGCAAATCCACGTCTTTGGTGTTGCGTATCCTGCTGCTGACCCATTACCTAGGCTTCGAGCTCAGCTCGATGACCGTGGTGACGTTTACCCGCGAGTCACGCCAGGATTTCATTCGCAAGCTTATGGAAATTATGAGCCTGTGGGGCCAACCCCTTGATCCCAAAGAGGCACAGGCGGTGGTGCGCACCTTCCACTCGCGCATCCTGCCGATGGTGCGCAGCCTGCCGGGCTTCGAGCGTTTGCAGGCGTTCGAAAACCTCAATGCGGGCTTCGACGATGCCGACAGCAACCCGTTCGATCTGCGTATCAACGATGCCCAGCGCCAGCACCTGAACGCCTGCTACCAGCGTCTACATCGCCAGCATCCGCGTTTTCGCGAGTTGATCGCGCCGCTGGCGCGCCACGGGTTACAACTCAAAGAACTGGAGCGCGACCATCCGGACGTGCAGAAGCGCATGGCAGTGACTGAGCTGGCCGCCCAGCGTGACGAAGAATTGTGCGATTTCATTGAGGACCTGTGGTTTCGCGCCGGGGCCTGGCCGATCAAGGGCATTGAGCCGAATCGCCAAACTGTTGAAATCAATGACGCGCATTTCCACTGCCATGGCTACATTGCCGAATTGGACGCGTGGGTAGTACTGGGCTTCGACCCACGGGAAAACCCCCAGGTCAGCCGCCCCAATGCCAAGCTGTCAGTGCGCGCAGAGTGGGCGGTAAAGCGCACCCTGTTTCAAGCTTTCTGTCGTAAACCATTGATATGGCTAGATAGTTATGAATCGTCCAAACGCATGCTCAGTTGCCTGGCCGACGATGCCAGTGCCGGGCCAGGGTTTGATTACAAGGTCAAGGGTGAGCTGACATCGGCGCCGCTGCTGGACTGTTTTGTCACGGCCGCAGGCTTTATCGAGAACCTCGGACTGGACGTGCCCAGCGCCGTAGGTCGCATGAGCTTCGCCAAAGATGACCCGGACCGCTTGTTCTTCGAAGCGTTGAGTATTTTCTGGAAGGCGTTGGAAGACCATTTGCTCGACCAGAAGCCACCGATAATGACCTACAACCGCATGTTCTCGCTGTTCGGCGAAAACACCCCGGAAAACCTCAAGCTGCTCAGCGACCCGCTGTTAAGACCGTTGTCCCACTTGATGATCGACGAATTTCAAGACGTCTCACCGCAGATCGTTGGATGGATTCGCGCTAGCCTGCGGGAGATTCGCAGTCGCGGCCCGGCCATGCACGTGGGGCGCGGCGCGCAATACTCCTCCTTGCTGTGTGTGGGTGATGACTGGCAATCGATCTACGGCTGGCGGGGCAGTTCGCCCAAGTACTTTATGGCCTTCGACCAGGAATTCCCGTCACCGAGCACCACCCGGGTGATGCTGAGCGAGAATTACCGCAGCCACCAGCACATCATCGACGCGGCAGAGCACATCGTGCGTGCCGCGCCGTCGATCCCAGGTAAGAAGGCCAAGGCCAGCGGTGCGCCCAAGGCTCTGGTGCCGGTCAATGTGCTTGAGCGTGACGATGCAGCATTGGGGCGACGCTTGCTGGAGCATTATCAGCGTGGCGAAACAGTGTTGATGCTGTATCGAAAAACTAGCGATAAGTTATTGATTAAAGAGCATATTCAGTCTGTAGTTAATCTGGATTCTAGCTTGCCCGCTAACTCGCGTCGGCTCAAGCAACTGACCTTTCACAGTGCCAAGGGCCTACAAGCGGACACGGTTTTCCTGTTGGGGGATTGTCAGCACGTCACCCGCTCGCCGTATAAAAACCAGGTGTATCGCATGGCAGGCTTGGGTAAGGATGGCGACAACGAACCCTATGACACGGCGCAGAAGGACGAGGTGCTGCGCTTGGCGTACGTCGGCATCACGCGGGCGGTCAGCCATTGCTATTGGTACGTGGAGAAGCCCGAAGGCCAGGCGGCGAATATGCCCAGGGCCTCGGAGCGGGTGGATGGCAAAAAGGCGTTTTTCGACGATCACCGTCACTGAAGGCCTGATGCAGTGGCCCTGCGGGAGGGTGCATGCCCTCCCGGTGCTGTGAATCGGTTCAGGCTTGCAACGAGAGCGGCGGCACAAAGGATTCCAACTCATCCTCCACCGCCTCGATAATCCGCTCGACATCGGCGGCGTTCATCACCGTGGCGCAGGGGATACCGGCGATGGCGATCAGGGTTTCGCCGCTGGCGCGGTCGAACAGGCGGGCGACCATGCTGCCCGGCGCATCCATGCTGCCTTCAAAACCCATCGGATGAAAATGCCAGCGCATCAGCTGGCAGGCGTTGGGGAACGTCACTTTGTTCATGTTGCCCACCTTGTTCATTGAGCGCTTCCTTTAGCTCGCGGCAGGGGGCCAGGACCGTCACTGGTCGAGGCGTGTAGGACTTAAAAATAGCATTCGTTCGCAACGCCAATGTGACTTTTTTCGCCCCGTTCGGCGGTTGTTTACCTTTCCCTTGACATGGATCATGCCCTGTCCAAAAGTTGGCTAAAGGCCATTATTCGCCTGCAGTGCCTGCACATTGAAGGCAGGGCGGAATTTCGGCAATCTCCACGCTTTATCCACCCCCAGAGCCCTTTATGCCCGACATCGCCCCCGACGCCGACAGCCAGCTCACCCACGCCACGGGCGAACTGGTGCTGCGTCATCACCTTTGCTGGCGTCATCGCGACCTGGACGGAGTAATGGCCTACTACCATCCGGATATCCAATACCACGACTTTTTCCAGAACCGTGTGATCGGTTACGCAGAGCTACGCGAATACCTACAGGCGAGCATGCCGCGTGCGGCGGACGAGGCGATCGAGCACACCGACCGCATCCGTGCCGATGGCGACACGGCGTTTATCCAGTACCGCATCACGCTGCGTGGGGGTCAGGGGCTGGTGTCCTTCCGCACCAGCGAGGCGATTACCGTGCGTGATGGGCTGATCTGGCGCGTCAATGAATACGCCTCGCTGGTGCATGAGCAACCGGCCCAAGCCCTGCGGCCCACGGTCAGCCGCCTGGGCCTGTCGCCCCAACAACTGGGGCATATGGCCAACGACTTGCAGCAGTATTTCGACAGCAAGCAACCCTATCTCGACCCGGAACTGGACTTGCAGCGGGTGGCAAAGGAATGTGGCTACAGCCGCAACCAGATTTCCTACTTGCTCAATCAGGTGCTGGGGCAGAGCTTCTACCGCTACGTCAACCAGGCACGCCTCCAGCATTTGCTGGCCGCGCTGAACACCGCCCAGGCGCCGATCAAGGTCGACGAACTGGCCTTTGCCGCGGGCTTCAATTCTCTCTCAGCGTTCTACAATGCCTTTCGGCAGCACACCGGCCAGTCGCCCAAGGCCTACGTCAAACAAATTTCTCTGCGTGCACGCGCGCAAGACAGCCCCTGACACCGCCCTCTAGGATCCCGTCTATCGAACCGCGGTAGAGGGAAGGGCATGTCGGCATGGCGCAATATCAGTTTATGGATGGATCAGGTGGGCGAGCCGCTGGTGGCGCGGCCATCCCTGACGCACGACCTGGATGTCGACGTGGCCATTATCGGCGCCGGTTACACCGGGTTGTGGACGGCCTATTACCTCAAGCGCCAGGCGCCGCAGCTGAACATCGCAATTATCGAGGCGCAAACCGCCGGCTTCGGCGCATCGGGCCGCAATGGTGGCTGGTTGATGGGCAACCTGTTGGGCGAAGACCGTCTGCTGGCCGGGCTGTCTGCTGAGCAGCGCCGTGCTTCCTTTGATTTGCTGCACGGCATCCCCGACGAGGTGGCCCAGGTACTGGCCCGCGAAGGCATCGACTGCGACTACCGCAAGGGCGGCGCGCTGTATTGCGCCGCGCGTTACCCCGAGCAGGAAACCAGCCTGCGCCGCTATCTGGACAAACTCTACGCCCAGGGCCTGACCGAAGCCAATTATCGCTGGCTGAGCCCGCAGCAACTGGCCGAGCAACTTCGCATCGCCAAACCCTATGGCGCGATCTACGCCCCCCATGTGGCGACCATCCAACCGGCCAAGCTAGTGCGCGGCCTGGCGCGGGTGGTCGAAGGCATGGGGGTCACCCTCTATGAAAACAGCCCCGTCACCCATTGGCAGTCCGGCAGCCTGCGCACTGATAAGGCCAGCGTACGCGCCACCTGGGTGGTGCCGGCTGTGGAGGGCTATGCCAACACCTTGCCACCCCTGGGCCGTTACCAACTGCCGGTGCAAAGTTTGATCGTCGCCACCGAGCCGCTGCCGAACAGCACTTGGGATGAGATCGGCCTCAGCCAAGGCCAAGCGTTCGGTGAGAGCAGCCGCCAAGTCACCTACGGCCAGCGCTCGGCCGACAACCGCTTGGTGTTCGGTGCACGGGGCGGCTACCAGTTCGCCGGGAAGCTGCGCCATGACTTCGATTTGACCGACAGCGAAGTGCAACTGCGTCGCTACCTGTTTGGCGAACTCTTCCCACAGCTCAAGACCGTACGGATTACCCATTCCTGGGGCGGCAACCTGGGCATGTCGCGACATTTCCGACCGCACATGCTGTGCGATCAGCGCACCGGTGTCGCGTTGTCCGGCGGCTACGGCGGGGAGGGCGTCGGTGCCACCAACCTGGGCGGGCGCACCTTGGCCGACCTGATTCTGGGCCGTGACACGCCACTGACTCACCAACCCTGGGTGATCCGCGACGGTGGTCTGGACGCCCTCAAGGCCTGGGAGCCCGAGCCGTGTCGCTGGCTGGGTTACAACGCGATCATCCGCAGTTTTGTCCATGAAGACCAGGTGTTGGCCAACCCCAACACCGCGCCCTGGCGGCGCAAGCTCGCCATGGGCGTGGCGGGGTTCATGGAAGGTTTTATGCGCTAAGTCGTTTCATACACACGGGAGCCCCATGAGCATCACTCAGTTCAGAGACGCGCTGAATGCGCATTTGCCGGATTCGTCCCCGGTCGCCGTGCCCTTGGGCGAGCCGATCGCGGTGGCGTCCACCTTGAGCGTCGAGCGCAACGACGGCGTCGAGACAGGCATCTGGCAATGCACCCCAGGCCGCTGGCGGCGCCAGATCCGCGCCCAGGAGTTTTGCCACTTTATACAGGGCCGCTGCACCTTCACCCCCGACAACGGTGAAACCCTGCACATCCAAGCCGGCGATGCACTGATGTTGCCGGCCAACAGCACCGGAATCTGGGACATCCAGGAAACGGTGCGCAAGACCTACGTCTTGATGCTGTAACGCTTTGATCCTTGATCGCCTGCCATAACAACAGCCCTAAAACCGCCAGGAAATCGAACCATGAAAGCCATTGCCCTGTTGCCCTTGATGTGGGTGGCCTGCGTCAGCCAGGCCGCCGAAACGGTGAAAATCTACAACTGGTCGGACTACATCGCGCCGGACACCACCAAAAACTTCCAGAAAGAGACCGGCATCGGTTTTACCTACGACGTCTACGACAGCAACGAAACCCTGGATGGCAAGTTGATGACCGGTAAATCCGGGTATGACGTGGTGTTTCCCTCCAACCACTTTATGGCCCGGCAGATCCAGGGCGGTGCGCTGAAAAAACTCGATAAGAGCCAGTTGCCCAACTGGAAAAACCTCAACCCGGTGCTGCTCAAGGCCCTGGAAAACAACGACCCCGGCAATGCCCATGGCTTCCCGTACCTGTGGGGCAGTACCGGTATCGGTTACAACATCGACAAGGTCAAAGCCGTGTTGGGAGACAATGCCCCGGTGGATTCCTGGGACTTGATCTTCAAAGCCGAAAACATGGCCAAATTGCAGAAATGCGGCGTGGCGATCCTCGACAACGGCCCGGAACTGCTGCCGGCGGCGCTCAACTACCTGGGCTTGCCGCACCACAGTAAAAAGCCTGAGGACTACAAAAAGGCCGAAGCCCTCCTGATGAAAGTGCGCCCTTACGTGGCTTACTTTCACTCCTCGAAATACACCGCCGACCTGGCCAATGGCGATATCTGCGTGGCCGTCGGTTTCTCCGGCGACATCCTGCAGGCCGAAAGCCGCGCCAAAGAAGCCAAGAACGGGGTGAATATCGGCTACAACATCCCCAAGGAAGGCGCCGCGATCTGGTTCGACATGGTCGCCATGCCCGCCGACGCCCCAACGAAACCGCCGGCTACGCATTTATGAACTACCTGCTACGCCCGGAGGTGATGGCCAGCATCACCAACTACGTGCACTACGCCAACGGCAATCAGGCAGCGGATAGCCTGGTGGACCCGGCCATCAAGGCCGATACCAAGGTATACCCAAGCTCGGACATGATGGGCAAGTTGTTCGCCCTTGAAGCGATGCCGCTGAATATCGACCGTGTTCGTACGCGGGTGTGGAACACCATTCGCACCGGGCGCTGAGCCACTGTGGAGCGGGAAATCCCGCTCACCACAAGTACCCTTTTGCTTATGTCCCGGTATTGGGGGACAAGAGGGTTAATTCATTTAAGTAGTGGCGGTTTAATGTTGCCAATGACACCGTGACAATATAATCGCCCGCCTCTTGTGTGACGCTGTTCAAATTGAGCAGCGTTAAGGTTATTTAATATTTAAATAGGAGCGCTGTGTTTTTTGTCGGACGACAACCACCACGCCCAATGAATACGGCCTGAGACTTCCAAGTGTTGTTTGCGTTGCACTTATTCAGCCGGCAAATAGATGTAGACGGAAGATTTCAAGTTGTGTCAGTTTTCTTACGCCTTCAAAAGAGGCGAGTGATAGGACGATCTCGCCAGCGGGGTTCCTATCGACCAAAGACTGATGCACTTGCAAACAAGGAAGTACGTTTATGTCAAAAGTAAAAGACAAAGCTATCGTGTCACTGGCGCAAGCCAGCACCGCTTACTCGCAAATCGATAGCTTCAGCCATCTGTATGACCGTGGCGGCAACCTCACGGTCAATGGCAAACCGTCCTACACCGTCGATCAGGCAGCCACCCAGCTGCTGCGCGACGGTGCCGCGTATCGGGACTTCGACGGTAACGGCAAGATCGATCTGACCTACACCTTCCTGACCTCGGCCTCTTCGAGCACCATGAACAAACATGGCATCTCGGGGTTCAGCCAGTTCAACGCGCAGCAGAAAGCACAGGCCGTACTGGCCATGCAATCCTGGGCGGATGTGGCCAATGTCACCTTCACCGAGAAAGCCAGCGGCGGTGATGCCCACATGACCTTCGGCAACTACAGCGGTGGCCAGGACGGCGCGGCGGCCTTCGCCTACCTGCCCGGCACCGGCGCAGGTTACGACGGCACCTCGTGGTACCTGACCAACAGCAGCTACACGCCGAACAAAACCCCGGACCTGAACAACTATGGCCGGCAGACCCTGACCCACGAAATCGGCCACACCCTGGGCCTGGCTCACCCTGGCGACTACAACGCCGGGAATGGCAACCCGACCTACAACGACGCGTCCTATGGACAGGACACGCGTGGCTACAGCGTCATGAGTTACTGGAGCGAAAGCAACACCAACCAGAACTTCAGCAAAGGCGGCGTGGAAGCCTACGCCTCCGGCCCGCTGATCGACGACATCGCCGCGATCCAGAAGCTCTACGGCGCCAACTACAGCACCCGTGCCGGCGACACCACCTACGGGTTCAACTCCAACACCGGGCGTGATTTCCTCAGCGCCACCTCCAACGCCGACAAACTGGTGTTCTCGGTATGGGACGGTGGCGGCAACGACACCCTGGACTTCTCCGGTTTTACCCAGAACCAGAAAATCAACCTCAATGAAACCTCGTTCTCCGACGTGGGTGGCCTGGTGGGCAACGTGTCCATCGCCAAGGGCGTGACCGTGGAAAACGCGTTCGGTGGCGCGGGTAACGACCTGATCATCGGCAATAACGCGGCCAATACCATCAAAGGCGGGGCCGGCAACGACCTGATCTACGGTGGTGGCGGGGCGGATCAGCTGTGGGGCGGTGCGGGCAGCGACACCTTTGTGTTCGGTGCCAGTTCCGATTCCAAGCCCGGTGCGGCGGACAAAATCTTTGACTTCACCTCCGGTGCGGACAAGATCGACCTCAGCGGCATCACCAAAGGCGCGGGCCTGACCTTCGTCAATGCGTTCACTGGGCATGCCGGCGACGCCGTGTTGAGCTACGCCTCAGGCACCAACCTGGGTACTCTGGCGGTCGACTTCTCCGGGCACGGCGTGGCGGATTTCCTCGTCACCACCGTTGGCCAGGCAGCGGTCAGCGACATCGTGGCGTGATGCACGGGCGCGGCGTTCCAGCGCCGCGCCTCCAGGATGGAGCATAAAGATGCAGCGTTTTTCCCTATTTTTAGTCGCCTGCGTGGTGCAGGCGACGTGCGTATCGGCAGGAGCCCACGCCATGGCGAGCAGTCTTGTTTTACCTTCCAGCGCCCAGCTGGCCGGGCATTGGCAGATGCAGCAACAGGATCAGGTATGCGCCCTGGACCTGATCGAACAGGCCAACGCCTTGAGCGGCGACGTTGACTGTGTGGCGCAATGGTTGGGCGATAAGCCCTTGAGCTGGTCGCCGACCCCCGACGGGATCTGGCTGATGAACGCCGAAGGCACGGGCATCACCCACCTGAACCGGCAGAAAGAAGGCGAGTATCAGGCTAAAACAGCAACTGGTGCTGTAGTGAGACTGCACCGTAAACCTTAGTTGCAGTTATAACGCTATAACCTGTACTTATTAGTTGGCCGCTCCTTATATAAGGGGTTGGGGCAACTATTGCGTGTCGTTTGGTTCAAGGAAGAGCAGAAGATATGGCAAAGCCCCATGCCGTCGCGCCGTTATTCAAAGCGCTGGGTGAATACAAGAGCATTCTGATCAGCATCGGCTGTTTTACCGCGTTGATTAATCTGCTGATGCTGGTGCCGTCGATTTATATGCTGCAAGTGTATGACCGGGTGCTGTCCTCCCAGAATGAAACCACTCTGGTGATGTTGACGCTGATGGTCGTCGGCTTCTTCGCGTTTATTGGCACCCTGGAAGTCATCCGCAGTTTTATCGTGATCCGCATCGGCAGCCAGTTAGAGCGGCGTTTCAACTTACGCGTGTATAAAGCTGCGTTCGAACGCAACCTGCAACGTGGCCAGGGGCATGCCGGGCAATCCCTGGGGGATTTGACCCATATCCGCCAGTTCATCACCGGGCCGGCGCTGTTCGCGTTTTTCGATGCACCGTGGTTTCCCATCTACCTGTGTGTGATTTTCCTGTTCAGCGTGTGGCTGGGCGTGCTGGCCAGTGCCGGCGCGCTGCTGCTGATCGGCCTGGCGTGCCTGAACGAATACCTGACCAAAAAACCTTTGGGTGAGGCCAGCGGTTACTCGCAGCAGTCGACCCAACTGGCGACCAGCCATTTGCACAACGCCGAAACCATCCAGGCCATGGGCATGCTCGGCGCGCTACGCCAACGCTGGTTTGCCGTGCACTCGCAATTCCTGGGCCTGCAAAACAGCGCCAGCGACACCGGTTCGGTAATCACCTCCCTGAGTAAATCCCTGCGTCTGTGCCTGCAATCCTTGGTGCTGGGCTTGGGTGCGTTACTGGTAATCCGTGGCGACATGACCGCCGGCATGATGATTGCCGGTTCCATCCTCATGGGCCGGGTGCTCAGCCCCATCGACCAGTTGATTGCGGTATGGAAGCAATGGAGTTCGGCCAAGCTGGCGTATCAGCGCCTGGACGCATTGCTGCGCGAATTCCCCCCTGAGGTCGAGCAGATGGCCTTGCCGGCGCCCAAGGGCCAGGTGAGTTTCGAGCAGGTCAGCGCCGGCCCGCCGGGTCAGCGCAATGCAACCTTGCATCACGTCAGTTTCACCCTCGGTGCCGGCGAAGTGCTGGGGGTGCTGGGTGCGTCGGGCTCCGGCAAATCGACCCTGGCCCGTGTGCTGGTGGGCGTATGGCCGACCCTGGCCGGCACGGTACGCCTGGACGGTGCGGATATCCACCGCTGGGACCGCGACGACCTCGGCCCGTATATCGGCTACTTGCCCCAGGACATCGAATTGTTCAGCGGCAGCATCGCCGACAACATCGCGCGCTTTCGCGAGGCCGACCCCGAGCAAGTGGTGCACGCCGCGCAGCAGGCCGGTGTGCATGAATTGATCCTGCGCTTGCCCCAGGGCTATGACACGGTACTGGGGACAACGGTGGCGGTCTGTCCGGTGGGCAAAAGCAACGTGTGGCCCTGGCCCGTGCCTTGTACGGCGCACCGCGCTTGATCGTGCTGGACGAACCCAACTCCAACCTCGACACCGTCGGCGAAGCGGCACTGGCCAGTGCCATCGTGCAGATGAAGGCCCAGGGCAGCAGCGTGGTGCTGGTCACCCATCGCTCATCGGTGCTGGCCCAGGCCGACAAATTGCTGGTGCTTAACGAAGGGCGCTTGCAAGCCTTTGGGCCGAGCCAGGACGTGCTGCGCGCATTGTCCGGCCAACAGGAAGCGCCGAAGGAAAAACCCGGCGTGAGTTTCAGTCGTCAGTACCAGGCCGGAAGGAATCCAGGCGCATGAGCAGTATCACTCTTGAACAACGCGACGCCGGTTTCTTTGTGCGTATGGGCTGGCTGCTCACGGTGGTCGGCGCGGGCGGTTTCTTCCTGTGGGCCAGCCTGGCGCCGCTGGATCAGGGCATTCCGGTGCAGGGTACGGTAGTGGTGTCCGGCAAGCGCAAAGCCGTGCAAACCCTCAGCCCTGGTGTGGTCAGCCGCATCCTGGTGCGCGAAGGCGAGGTGGTCAAACAAGGCCAGCCGCTGTTCCGCCTCGACCAAACCCAAAGCCAGGCGGATGTGCACTCGCTGCAAGCCCAATACCGCATGGCCTGGGCCAGTGTGGCGCGTTGGCAGAGCGAGCGGGATAACCAGAGCGGCGTGACATTCCCCGCCGAACTGAGCGCCAACCCCGACCCGGCCCTGGCGCTGGTGCTGGAAGGTCAGCGCCAACTGTTCAGCAGCCGTCGCGAGGCGTTTGCCCGCGAACAGGCCGGCATCCGCGCCAATATCGACGGTGCCGTGGCGCAACTGGGTGGCATGCGCCGCGCGCGCAGCGACCTGACCGCCCAGGCTCAGTCCCTGCGCGAACAACTGAGCAACCTGCAACCCCTGGCCGACAACGGCTACATCCCGCGCAACCGCTTGATGGAGTACCAGCGTCAGCTGTCCCAAGTGCAACAGGATCTGGCGCAGAACAGCGGCGAAAGCGGCCGGGTGGAGCAGGGCATTGTCGAGTCGCGCCTCAAGCTGCAACAGCACCGCGAGGAATATCAGAAGGAAGTGCGTAGCCAACTGGCCGATGCGCAGTTGCGCAGCCTCACCCTGGAACAGCAACTGACCTCCGCCGGTTTCGACCTGCAACACAGCGAAATCACCGCGCCGGCCGATGGCATCGCGGTCAACCTGGGCGTGCATACCGAAGGCGCCGTGGTGCGCGCCGGCGAAACCCTGCTGGAAATCGTGCCCCAGGGCACGCGCCTGGAAGTGGAAGGGCATCTGCCGGTGCACCTGGTGGATAAGGTCGGCACCCATTTACCGGTCGATATTCTGTTCACCGCCTTCAATCAGAGCCGTACACCCCGGGTGCCGGGGGAGGTCAGCCTGATCTCCGCCGACCAGATGCTCGATGAAAAAAACCGGCGCACCTTATTACGTGCTGCGCACGCGTGTGAGCGACGCGGCGCTGGAAAAACTCCACGGTCTGGTGATCAAACCGGGCATGCCCGCGGAGATGTTTGTGCGCACCGGCGAGCGCTCATTGCTCAATTACCTGTTCAAGCCCTTGCTGGATCGTGCCGGCTCGGCGTTGACCGAGGAATGAGCATGAGAACCCTGTTCTTCGCCTTGCTGCTCACCTGCGCCAACGCCCAGGCGGCTATGGGCCCGTTCGATGTGTACGAGCAGGCCCTGCGCAATGACCCGGTGTTCCTCGGCGCCATCAAAGAACGCGACGCCGGCCTGGAAAACCGCACCATTGGCCGCGCCGGGCTGCTGCCACGGCTGTCGTACAACTACAACAAGGGGCGCAACAACTCCCAGGCCACCTTGCCTGACGGCCGTGGCGGCAATTATCACGACGACCGCAACTACAACAGCTACGGCTCCACCTTCAGCCTGCAACAGCCATTGTTCGATTACGAGGCTTACGCCAACTACCGCAAAGGTGTGGCCCAGGCGCTGTTCGCCGATGAAAGCTTTCGCGACAAAAGCCAGGCCTTGCTGGTGCGGGTGCTGACCTATTACACCCAGGCGCTGTTCGCCCAGGACCAGATCGACATCGCGCGGGCCAAGAAAAAAGCCTTTGAGCAGCAATTCCAGCAGAACCGGCACCTGTTCCAGCAAGGCGAGGGCACCCGCACCGATATCCTGGAAGCCGAATCGCGCTATGAGCTGGCCACCGCCGAGGAGATCCAAGCGCTGGATGAGCAGGACGCCTCACTGCGCGAACTGGGCGCGTTGATCGGCGTGCCGAGCGTCGACATCCATGACCTGGCGCCGCTGAATCAAGGGTTCGCCGCCTTCACCCTGACCCCGGCCAATTACGACACCTGGCATGAGCTGGCGATCAGCAATAACCCGGTGTTGGCGTCCCAGCGCCAGGCCCTGGAAGTGGCGCGTTACGAAAGTGGAGCGCAACCGCGCCGGGCACTTGCCCAAGATCACGGCCTATGCCAGTTCGCGCCAGCAAGAGTCCGACAGCGGCAACACCTACAACCAGCGCTACGACACCAACACCATCGGCGTGGAAGTCAGCGTGCCGCTGTATGCCGGCGGCGGCGTGTCGGCGTCCACGCGCCAGGCCAGCCGCGCCATGGAACAGGCCGAATACGAGCTGGAAGGCAAGACCCGCGAAACCCTGATCGAACTGCGGCGCCAGTTCAGCGCGTGCCTGTCAGGGGTGAGCAAGCTGCGCGCGTACCAGAAGGCCCTGGCGTCGGCCGAAGCCCTGGTGGTGTCGACCCAGCAAAGCATCCTCGGTGGCGAGCGGGTCAACCTCGACGCGCTGAACGCCGAGCAGCAGCTCTACAGCACCCGCCGCGACCTGGCCCAGGCGCGCTACGACTACCTCATGGCCTGGACCAAATTGCATTACTACGCGGGCAACTTGCGTGATACCGACCTGGCCAAAGTCGACGAGGCCTTCGGCCCGGTGAACCCACGCCCATAACAATAAGGACGCCGTTTGATGAGCACTGACTCCTTGCGTTTCAAACCCTTCACCGCCGGTTCGCTGTTGCTATTGTCCATGACGGCCCAGGCGCAGTACCTGGAGGCCGGCCAGCCCGGTAACCCGGCCAGTTGGCGCTCAGCCGAGTACCTGAGCGACTGGGGCCTGGACCGCCTGCACGCCAACGAAGCCTACGCCGCCGGTATCGACGGCAGTGGGGTGAAGATCGGCGCGCTGGACTCGGGCTTCGATGCCAACCACCCGGAAGCTGACAAAGCCCGATTCCATCCGGTCACCGCCACCGGCACTTACGTGGATGGCACTCCGTTTAACACCACTGGCGCGCTGAACCCCAACAACGACTCCCATGGCACCCACGTCACTGGCACTCTGGGCGCGGCGCGCGATGGCGTGGGCATGCACGGCGTGGCCTACAACGCCCAGATTTATGTTGGCAATACCAACGCCAACGACAGTTTCCTGTTCGGCCCGACCCCTGACCCCAAGTACTTCAAGGCGGTGTACAGCGCTCTGGTGGATTCCGGCGTGCGCGCGATCAACAACAGCTGGGGCAGCCAGCCCAAGGATGTCAGCTACCAGACCCTCGGCGATCTGCAGGCCGCCTACGCCCAACACTACAACCGCAGCACTTGGCTGGATGCAGCCGCAGACGTAGCCAAGGCCGGCGTGATCAATGTGTTCAGCGCTGGCAACAGTGGTTATGCGAACGCCAGCGTGCGCTCGGCGCTGCCGTATTTTCAGCCGGAGTTGGAGGGGCATTGGTTGGCCGTCTCAGGGCTGGATAAAGCCAATAACCAGAAATACAACAAGTGCGGAATCGCCAAGTACTGGTGTATTTCCACGCCGGGTGCGCTGATCAACAGCACCATTCCCGACGGTGGCTACGGGGTCAAATCCGGCACATCGATGTCGGCGCCCCATGCCACCGGCGCTTTGGCGCTGGTAATGCAACGCTACCCCTACATGACCAATGAACAGGCGTTGCAGGTGCTATTGACCACCGCCACCCAGCTCGACGGCTCGATCACCCAGGCGCCCAACACCACGGTTGGCTGGGGCGTCCCCGACCTCGGTCGGGCGATGCACGGGCCGGGGCAATTGCTGGGGGCAATGAACGTCAACCTGGCGGCCGGGCAGGCCGATGTGTGGAGCAATGGCATCAGCGACCAGGCGCTGATCCAGCGCCAGGCTGAGGACCGCGCCGAGCACGCCGCCTGGCAGCAGACCCTGATCGATAAAGGTTGGCAGAACGGCGTCAGCGCCAATGCCAGCCAGCAGGACCAGACCGACTATGGGGTCGGCAACGCCCGCGACCAGGCTGCCGCGACGCGTGTCTATGAAGGCAGCCTGATCAAATCCGGCGCCGGCAGCCTGGTGCTCAACGGCGACAGCACCTATCGCGGCGCGACCACCGTCAACGGCGGCCTGCTGGCGGTAAACGGCACATTGACCTCGGCCGTGAGCGTCAACGACAGCGGTACCCTCGGCGGCTCGGGGCGTATTGGCGCGCTGACGGTTAATCGCGGAGGCCGGGTGGCGCCGGGCAACTCCGTGGGGACCCTGCAAGTGGCCGGCGATGTGACGCTGGGCGCAGGCTCCACCTATGCCGTGGAGCTGACCCCCAGCAGCAGCGACCGCATCGTGGCGGGCGGCAAGGCGCTGCTCGACGGCGGCACGCTGACCCTGGCCCTGGAAAATAGTCCGACCTTGCTCAGCGGTGCACAGGCGCAGAGTCTGATCGGTCGCCAGTACAGCATCCTCCAGGCCGCTGGCGGTATCGAGGGCCAGTTCGGTCAGGTGCTGCCCAACTACCTGTTCCTCGGTGGCAGCCTCGATTACGCCGCCGGCGGTGTGCAGTTGCAAGTGGTGCGCAACGACGCCCGTTTCGCCAGCGTCGGCGCCACGCGTAACCAACGCAACGTGGCCACCGCCGCCGAGCAACTGGGCGCGGGAAACCCGGTGTACGAAAGCATGGTGCGCAGCGAGTCTCTGGTCGCCGCGCAACAGGGGCTACAGCAGTTGTCGGGGGAGATCTACCCGGCGATCGGCGCGATGCTGATCAACGACAGCCTGCAATTGCGTGATGCGGTGGGCGAACGGCTGCGCCATGTACCCACCAGCGGCGAGCGCAACCTGTGGCTGAAGGCGCTGGGTGCCTGGGGCAAGACCGATGCGCGCAGCGAAACGGCGGGTGCCACCACCTCCCTTGGCGGCGTGCTGGCCGGTGTGGACGGCGCACTGGACAAGCAGACCCGTGTCGGCTTGGTCGCCGGCTACAGCGACAGTTCCCTGAGCCTGGGTAGCGGCACGCACTCATCGGCTTCCATCGACAGCTACCACTTTGGCGCCTATATCGGGCGGGAGTGGGGCAACTGGCGCACGACCGGCGGCGCTGCCTACAGCTGGCATCGCGGCGATGTGAAGCGCGACCTGCAATACGGCGACGTCAGCGGCAAACAGAAAGCCAAGCTGGAGGCGCGCACGGCCCAGTTGTTCACCGAAGCGGCGTATCGCATTCAACTGCAACCGCTGGCGCTGGAACCGTTCGCCAACCTGGCCTATGTGCACCTGGACAGCGATGGCTTGCACGAAAAAGGCGACGCCGCCGCCCTGCAACGCGGCAGCGACCGTCGCGACGCGGTACTCAGTACCTTGGGCGCACGCGTGTTGAAAACCGTCGCGCTCAATGACCACCAGCAGCTGGAACTCTCCGGTTCGCTGGGCTGGCAGCACAGCCTTACCGCCGTCGAATCCGAAGAGCACCTGGGGTTTGTCGCCGGCGGGCCTTCGTTCGCCGTGCGCAGTTCGCCGCTGTTGCGCGATGCCGCACTGGTAGGTGTGCAGGCCAGCCTGGCGCTGAGTGCATCGACGCGGGTCAACCTGGATTACCACGGCCAACTGGCTGGGCGTGAAAACACCCAGGGGGTGGGCCTGAGTTTGAACTGGCAGTTCTGAAGCGATCTACACACCTGCAATAAGAAAACTAAGGAAGGTCACCGTGAATATACGCAAATCAGGGGTCATCACCGCCGTACTGGCCAGCCTGGGGACGGCCCAGGCCGCGCCTTATGTGGAAACCGGCAAGCTGGGCGACGCGGCGAGTTGGCGCAGCAACGAATTCAAGGCCGACTGGGGCCTGGGCGCCGTCAACGCCGACAGCGCTTATGCCGCCGGCTACACCGGCAAGGGCGTCAAACTGGGGATCTTCGATCAGCCGGTGTACGCCCAGCACCCGGAGTTCGCCAGCCCCGGCAAAGTGGTGACGATTGTCACCGAGGGCATTCGCCAATACACCGACCCGTATATTCCGGTCAAAGCCGGCGACGCGTTTCGCTATGACGGCACACCGTCCCTGGGCTCCAACGGCAAACTGGGCAACCACGGCACCCACGTCGGCGGTATTGCCGCCGGCAACCGCGATGGCGGGCCGATGCACGGCGTGGCGTTCAATGCGCAAATCATCAGTGCCGAAAACGGCGATCCTGGGCCGGAAGACGGGATCATCCTGGGCAACGACGGCGCGGTCTACAAAGCCGGCTGGGACGCTCTGGTGGCCAGCGGCGCGCGCATTATCAACAACAGTTGGGGCATCGGAATCGGTGACCAATACGCCCAGGGAGGCCGCGACCCGGCGTATCCGAATTTCACCGTCAACGAAGTCCAGGCGCAGTTCGACAATATCCGGCCGATCCTTGGCACCCTGGGCGGCGGGGCCTATGACGGTGCGATCAATGCCGCGCGCAGCGGGGTGCTGACCATCTTCGCCGCTGGCAACGATTACAACCGCAACAACCCGGACGCGATCTCGGGCCTGGCGTACTTTGTGCCGGACATCGCGCCGAACTGGCTGTCCGTGGCCGCATTGCAGCAAAACCCGGATACCAGCAGCGCCAATCCGTATGTGATCAGCACCTTCTCGTCGCGCTGCGGTTACGCGGCGAGTTTTTGCGTGTCGGCACCGGGCACCAAGATCTACAGCTCGGTGATCAACGGCACCAGCCTGGACAACCTCACCTCCGACTACGCCAACTTCAACGGCACGTCCATGGCCGCGCCTCATGTGGCCGGTAGCGCGGCGGTGTTGATGGAACGCTTCCCGTATATGAATGGCGAGCAGATCTCCACGCTGCTGAAAACCACCGCCACAGATCTGGGCGCGCCGGGCATCGACTCGTTGTATGGCTGGGGCATGATCAACCTGGGCAAGGCGGTCAACGGCCCGGGAATGTTCGTTACCGCAGAGGATATTCCTGCCGAATTCCGTATCGACGGCGCGTATGGCAGCGGCCAGTTCGTTGCGGACTTGCCGGGCATCGGCGCGGTGGTCGATGCCGGCAAACCTACCCAGCGCGTCTGCAACGACGTGCACTGTGGGCTGGATGTATGGAGCAATAACATCAGCGGGCATGGCGGCCTGACCAAACAGGGCATCGGCGCCTTGGTGCTCACCGGCACCAACACCTACAGCGGCCCGACCCTGGTGAACCAGGGGCTGCTGGCGATCAACGGTTCGGTAACATCGGCTGTGACCGTCGGGCAGAGCGGTGTGCTGGGCGGCTCCGGTCGCGTCGGCTCGCTGCTGGCAACCCGCGGCGGCACGGTGGCGCCGGGTAACTCCATCGGTACGCTGAATGTGGCCGGTGACGTAACCTTCGAGCCCGGCTCGACCTATGCGGTGGAACTGTCTCCTACCAGCAGTGATCGCATCGTGGCCGGTGGTACCGCCACCCTCAACGGCGGCACTGTGACCCTGGCTCTGGAAAACAGCCCGACTCTGCTTAGTGGCGCCCAGGCGCAGAGCCTGATCGGTCGCCAATACAACATCCTGCAAGCCGCCGGGGGGATCAACGGCAGCTTTGGCGCGGTTCTGCCGGATTATCTGTTTATCGGCGGCACCCTGGACTACGCCGCCTCGGGCGTGCAACTGGATGTAGTGCGCAATGCCAACAGCTTCGCCAGTGCCGCGGTTACCGATAACCAACGCGCCGTTGCGGCTGCCGCTGAGCAATTAGGGGCGGGCAATGCGGTGTATGAGAGCCTGCTGACCGCGCCGAATGCCGCTTCGGCGCAGGACGCGTTCCAGCAATTGTCCGGTGAAATCTACCCGGCGCTGCAGACGGCACTGCTCAATGACAGCCGTTACCTGCGCGAAGCCGTGGGCGAGCGCTTGCAGAACGGCGAGATGGGCGCCACCAGCCAGACCGTCGACAGCCGTGGCAACGTGTGGGTCAAGGCACTGGGCGCGTGGGGCAAGACCGACAGCCGCAGCGACACCGCAGGCTACACCACCTCCATCGGCGGCATGCTCGCCGGGGTCGACGGCGCGCTGGATGACGACACCCGCCTGGGTTTGGTCGCCGGTTACAGCGACACCTCGCTGAATATGGGCAGTGGCACCCACTCGCGGGCAGCGGTGGACAGCTACCACTTCGGTGCGTACGCCGGGCATGAGATCGGCGCCTGGCGCCTGAGCGGCGGCGCTACCTACAGCTGGCATCGCGCCGATGTGAAACGCGACCTGCAATACGGTGAGGTGGCTGGCAAGCAGAAAGCCAAAGTCGATGCGCGCAGCACCCAGGTGTTCGGCGAAGCGGCGTACCGCGTCAACCTGCAACCGCTGGCCCTGGAGCCGTTTGCCAACTTGGCCTATGTGCATCTGGACACCGATGGCGTCACCGAAAAAGGCGACGCCGCCGCGCTGAAAACCCGTGACGACCGCCGCGACCTGGTGCTCAGCACCCTCGGTATGCGCGCCCTGAAAACCTTCAACGTCAATGACCACCAGACACTTGAGGTGTCCGGCACCTTGGGCTGGCAGCACAACCTGAGCAGCGTGGACGCCGAACAACACCTGGCATTTGCCTCGGGCGGTCCGTCGTTTGCCGTGGAAAGTGCGCCGATGGCCCGTGATGCGGCCTTGGTGGGTGCTCGCGTAAGCCTGGCGTTGAGCAAGGACGCGCGGGTGAATTTTGACTACAACGGCCTGTTGGCGAGCAAAGACAAGGTGCATGGCGTGGGCTTGAGCCTCGACTGGGCGTTCTGAGCCGAGAGCGGGTTTGCTGTGGCAAGCCCGCTCACTACCAGGACAAGCGTTTAGAGGGTGATGGACGTTCTCGATAAATTTAACAACAAGAGAGGCAATATCATGGGCGTGTTTGACTATAAAAACCTTGGGGCCGAGGGCTCCAAAGCGTTGTTTGCCGATGCCATGGCGATCACGTTGTATACCTACCACAACCTGGATAACGGCTTTGCCGTGGGCTACCAGCACAATGGCCTGGGCGTCGGCTTGCCGGCTACTCTGGTCGGCGCATTGCTCGGCAGTACGGACTCCCAGGGTGTGATCCCAGGCATTCCCTGGAACCCGGATTCGGAGAAGGCCGCGCTCGAAGCGGTGCAGAAGGCCGGCTGGACGCCCATCAGCGCCAGCACCCTCGGGTATACCGGCAAGGTCGACGCCCGGGGCACGTTCTTCGGCGAAAAGGCCGGCTATACCACGGCCCAGGTCGAGGTGCTGGGCAAGTACGATGACGCGGGCCAGTTGCAGGAAATCGGCATCGGTTTCGCGGCACGTCTGGCCCAAGGGAAACACTGATCACTGACTCCATCGGCGATCTGGTGAGCGACCTGCTTGCGGCGCTGGGTCCCAAGGATTACGCAAAGAACTACGCCGGCGAAGCATTCGGCGGCTTGCTCAAGAACGTCGCCGAGTATGCGACGGCCCACGGTCTGAGCGGCCAGGATGTGCTGGTCAGCGGCCATAGCCTCGGCGGCCTGGCGGTCAACAGCATGGCCGACTTGAGCGAGGCCAAGTGGTCCGGGTTCTATAAGGACGCCAACTACTTGGCCTACGCCTCACCGACCCAGAGTGTCAGCGACAAGGTGCTTAATATCGGCTACGAAAACGACCCGGTGTTCCGCGCTTTGGACGGCTCATCCGCCAACCTGTCGACGCTCGGGGTTCACGACAAACCCCACGAGTCCACCACTGACAACATTGTCAGCTTCAACGATCACTACGCCTCGACCCTGTGGAATGTGCTGCCGTTTTCCATCGCCAATCTGCCGACCTGGATCTCGCACTTGCCGACCGGCTACGGCGACGGCATGGGGCGCATTCTGGAGTCCGGGTTCTATGAACAGATGAGCCGGGACTCGACGATTATCGTGGCTAATCTATCCGACCCGGCACGGGCCACCACTTGGGTGCAGGACCTGAACCGCAACGCCGAACCGCACACAGGCGACACTTTTATCATTGGCAGCGATGGCGATGATCTGATCCAGGGCGGCAAGGGCGCGGACTTTATCGAAGGCGGCAAGGGTAACGACACAATCCGCGACAGCAGCGGGCATAACACCTTTTTGTTCAGCGGCCAGTTTGGGCAGGATCGAATTATCGGTTATCAGCCGACGGATAAACTCGTGTTCCAGGGTGTGGCGGGCAGCGGGGATTACCGTGATCACGCCAAGGTGGTGGGTGGGGATACGGTGTTCAGTTTCGGGGCGGACTCGGTGACGTTGGTGGGCGTTAGCGGGGTGTTGGGGGAGGGGGTTGTGATCGGGTGAAGGGGCAGGGAGGGGGCTGGTTGGGCGCTACCGGGGGCTAGCCCCCTCCCACCTTGGTCCCCCTTCCACAGTGTGCTTTCCTTCAGACTGGCGCTTTTGCGCGTTGGGATCAGTCTTCTTTGCGGACGGTGGCCACGTCATCGGCTTTGACGCGGATGCGCTTGCCGGCGATATCGGTGAATTCGTAGAACCCGTCTGCGGTTTTGGTTTTAGGTGAGTCTTTGGTCAGGTATTGCGTGCCGTTTTGCAAAGTGACGACGGTTTGCGTGGCGCAACCGGCCAGTGCCAGAAAAGTGAGCGCAACCAGCGGCAGACCCAGATTCTTCATGTTCATAACCCTTACCTTTAACCTTGAAAAGTCCCGCGCCAGACGCAGCGGGGTATAAATGTTACGCCATCGGCTTCCCCATCAGATCACTTTTATACAAAAAGTTGCGTGCGCCATTTATCTATTACCGATTGCAACACAGCCACGGCAACGGCACTCTGTATGCATAACCAGTATTTGATCTCCGCGCGCCATGGCCAACCCCCTCGACGATCCGCTCTACTACCTGCATAACTTCCGCCAGGTCCTGCATTGGCTGGGGCAGCGCTATGCCGATTTGCTCGATACTGACGAACAGCATTTCATTCAGCAATTCGACAGGTTGCCGCAGGCGTCCCAGGCTCTGTTGGTACGTATGGTGATGCGCAAAGGCGTGCACTTTCGTGGCGGCAAACTCAACTATGTCGAGATAGGTTGCCCCCATGCGGCCGCTGCGCCGTTATTGGCGCTGGGCTGGGTGGACGGCCACTGTCTGCTGGCCGTTGAGGAGCTGTTCGCGCTGCTGCAAAAGAGTGAATTGCTGGGTGCGTTCAAACCCTGGATCGAACAACCCAAAGGCAAGAAAGCCGACTGGCTGGAAGGGTTGACTGCGCGATTCAACGAGCCGCGCAGTTTTGCGCAGTGGTGCCCGGACCTGCCCGACACGCTGTACAGCCTCACGGTGATGGAATTGTGCGACCGCCTGCGCCTGATGTTCTTTGGCAATTTGCATCAGGACTGGTCCGAATTCGTATTGGCGGACCTGGGCATCTACACCTATGAAAAAGTCGAGTTCTGCACCGAGTCCCGTGGCCTGCGCAGCCGTGACGACGTACACGGCTATCTGTTTCTGCACCAGTGTCAGCACGCCTTTGAAAGCGGCGAGGCCGTGGACGAGGTCCTGGCTCGGATCGCCAGCCTGCGTACCGACAACCCGTGGCTGGAAAAGCGTCGGGCCAAACTGTTGTTCCAGGTGGGCCAATCCTGTGAACGCAGCGCCGAATTGGCGCTGGCGCAGCAGATCTACCGCGCCTGCACCTACCCCGGTGCCCGCGCACGCTTGATCCGCGTACTGGAACGCCAGGAGGATTACGTCCAAGCCTTGGCCCTGGCCAGCGCCGCGCAGCAGGCACCGGAAAGCGCCGCCGAACAGCAGCACTTGCTGCGTGTGGTGCCGCGCCTGCGGCGCAAACTGGGTGAACCGGCGCTGCCCAAACCCAAGCCGCGTCCGGTCACGCGCCTGGACCTGGACTTGGCGTTGCCCGAGCCGTTGATGTCCGTTGAATACTGCGTGCAGGCCCATCTCAGCGCGCCGGACGCGCCAGTGCATTACGTGGAAAACGGCCTGATCAACTCCCTGTTCGGCCTGCTGTGCTGGGAGGTGATTTTCGCGCCATTGCCCGGTGCGTTTTTCCACCCGTTCCAGCGTGGCCCGGTGGACCTGCACAGTGAAGACTTCCACCAACGCCGCGCACCGCTGTTCGCCGCCTGTTTCGAGCAACTGCAGGACGAGCGCTACAAAGCCACCATTCGCCAGCGTTACCGCGATAAATGGGGCATCCAGTCGCCGTTCGTGTTCTGGAACCTGCTCAGCGAAGAGCTGCTGGAGCAAGCCCTCGCATGCCTGCCCGCCGCCCACCTGCGCTACTGGTTCGAGCGCTTGCTGTTGGACATCCGCGCCAATCGCTCTGGCATGCCGGACTTGATCCAGTTCTGGCCGGCGCAAAAAACCTACCGCATGATCGAGGTCAAAGGCCCCGGCGACCGCCTGCAAGACAACCAACTGCGCTGGCTGGAGTTCTGTGGCGAATACCAGATGCCGGTCACGGTCTGCTACGTGCGCTGGGCGGAGCAACCGGCTTGAGTTACAGCGTGGCGGTGCGTGCCTTGTGTGAGTTCACCGCCAAGGTCGGTGACCTGGACCTGCGTTTCACCCCGTCGCCCAGCGCCCAGGAAGGGATCGTCGGCCACCGCACCGTGGCGTCGCGCCGCAGCCCGCATTATCAGAACGAAGTGGCCCTGGAAGGCGAGTACCGGCAGCTCAAGGTGCGGGGCAGGGCGGACGGCTACGACCCGGACAGCCAGCGCCTGGAAGAGGTCAAAACCTACCGCGGCGACCTCGACGCCCAACCCGCCAACCATCGCCAACTGCACTGGGCTCAAGTCAAGGTGTATGGCTGGCTGATGTGCCAGAAACTGGGGCTGACAGAGATCGATCTGGCGCTGGTCTACTTCGATATCGTTGGCGAGGGCGAGACCCTGCTCAATCAGCGCTTCCAGGCCCACGCCCTGGAAGCGTTCTTCAACCAGCAATGTGCGCTGTTTCTGGATTGGGCCCGGCGGGAGATGGATCACCGAGAGGCGCGCGACCGCGCGGCGCAGAACCTTGGCTTCCCCCATGCCGACTTTCGCCCCGGCCAGCGGGTTCTGGCCGAGTCGGTGTACAAAGCCGTCAGCACCGGCCGTTGCCTGATGGCCCAGGCGCCCACCGGCATTGGCAAGACCATCGGCACGATTTTTCCGCTGCTCAAGGCGTTGGCGCCGCAGCAGTTGGACAAGGTGTTCTTTCTCACGGCCAAAACCCCTGGGCGCAAGCTTGCTCTGGATGCCGCCCAGGTGCTGTTCACCCGCACCCCGGACTTGCATGTACGTGTGCTGGAACTGGTGGCACGGGACAAAGCCTGCGAGCACTTGGACAAAGCCTGTCACGGCGAATCCTGCCCCTTGGCCAAAGGTTTTTACGACCGCTTGCCCGCCGCACGAAGCGCTGCGGCCAAGCTACGGCTGCTCGACCAGCGCAATCTGCGTGAGGTCGCCCTGGCCCACAACGTTTGCCCGTATTACCTGAGCCAGGAAATGGCGCGCTGGGCTGACCTGGTCGTAGCCGACTACAACTATTATTTCGACTTCGGCGCCATGCTGTTCGGCCTCGCCCAGCTCAACCAATGGCGCGCCGCGGTACTGGTGGACGAAGCTCATAACCTGGTGGAGCGCGCGCGCGGGATGTACAGCGCCAGCCTTGATCAGTACCGCCTCAAGACATTGCGCGACGAGGCGCCCGAGGCCCTGAAAAAGCCTTTGCAGCGCCTCAATCGCGAGTGGAACGCGCTGCACAAGGCGCAAGTGGCGCCGTACCAGGCTTATGACGCCAGGCCCGATAAAATGCTCAGCGCCTTGAGCCTGTGCGCGAGTGCCATGGGCGATTACTTCAACGATCACCCCGAAGCCCTGGCCGGCGACCTGCAAGCTTTTTACTTTGACGCGCTGCAATTTGCCAAAGTGGCCGAGTTGTTCACCGAACACTTCATCTTCGATATCACTAAACGCTCCTTGGGCGGCAAGCGCAGCAGCTCGATCCTGTGCCTGCGCAATGTGGTGCCCGCCGAGTTCATCCGCCCACGACTGACCGCTGCCCGCAGCAGCGTGTTGTTTTCCGCCACGTTAAGCCCGCGCCATTACTACGCCGACTTGCTGGGCTTGCCTGCGGACACGGCGTGGGTGGACGTGGCGTCGCCGTTCAAGGCCGAGCAATTGCGGGTGCGCATTGTCGATGAGATCTCGACCCGATTCGTGCATCGCGAGGCGTCGGTGGGCCCCATCGTCGAGCTGATCGCCCAGCAATTCGCGCAGCAACCCGGTAACTACCTGGCGTTTTTTTCGAGCTTCGATTACCTCCAACAAGTGGCGCAGCGCCTGGCCGAACAGCACCCGCATATCCCACTGTGGCAGCAGTCACGGGGCATGGCCGAGGCTGAGCGCCAGGGCTTTCTCGACCAGTTCACCGAACATAGCCAAGGGGTGGGGTTCGCCGTGCTCGGCGGCGCGTTTGGCGAGGGTATCGACTTGCCCGGTGCGCGCCTGATCGGCGCATTCATCGCCACCCTGGGCCTGCCGCAACTGAACCCGGTCAATGAACAGATGAAGCGGCGCATGGCCGCGATTTTCGGTTCAGGCTACGACTACACCTATCTGTATCCAGGCCTGCAAAAAGTCGTGCAGGCAGCCGGCAGGGTTATCCGCAGCCAGCAGGACCAAGGCGTGGTGATGTTGATCGACGATCGTTTCGGTGAGGCGCGGGTACGGCCGTTGTTGCCGAGCTGGTGGCAATTTCGTCCTGACCTGATGCACCCCGGTTCTTGGCTATCAGCCCCCGAGCGGCGCTGATGACCGAGCATTTGGCGCAAATGATGCTGGTGCAAATCCCGCACCTCCCTCACTCTTTCCTCGCATTCTGGGCCATTACAAGGAAGCCAACCATGAACGATAGCCAGCGGAGCACCCTCAAGGTCAACGGTATTGAACTGTGCGTGCATATCGCCGGGCCGGAAAATGGCGCGCCCATCTGGTTGCTGCATGGCTTTCCCGAATGTTGGCACTCCTGGCGCGAACAGATCCCGGCCCTGGCTGCGGCAGGCTATCGAGTGTTCGTGCCCCAGATGCGCGGTTACGGGCCATCCAGCTCGCCGGCCGAGATCGCTGCCTATGACCTGTTGACCTTGTGCGCCGATATCCAACAGGCCATGGATCATTTCGGGCATACCCAGGTGGTGATGGTCGGGCATGACTGGGGCGCAGTGGTGGCCTGGCACTTGGCATTGCTTGAGCCTGAGCGCATCACCCGCTTGATCACAATGTCGGTACCGTTTGCCGGGCGTGCGCGCCGGCCGGTGATCGAGATCATGCGCGAGCTGTATGCCGATCGCTTCAATTACATTCTGTATTTCCAGGCGCCTGGAGTGGCCGAGCGCGAACTGAACGCCGATATCGAGCGCACGTTGCGGCTGTTTATGCAGGATCAGGATGTGTTCCTCCAGCAAAAACCTGCCGACGCCACCTTGCTTGAAGGCGTGCCTGTGCCGGGTCCGCTGCCCGGTTGGTGTTCCCAAGAAGATTTGGATGTGTACGTGCAGACCTTTACCGAACATGGCTTTCGCGGCCCGTTGAACTGGTACCGCAATTTCGAACGCAATTGGCAGCGCACCGAGTTTTTGGCCGGGCGGCAGGTGATGCAGCCGACGTTGTTCCTGATCGGCGACCGCGATCCGGTGGGTGTCTTCGAAGCCCACACACTCAAACGCATGCCCGACTGCGTGCCGCAGTTGGAGCAGCATGTGTTGCCCCACTGCGGTCACTGGATCCAGAACGAGCAGGCCACGCAGGTGAATGCGCTGCTGCTCGACTTCCTGGGCCGCCCCTGAGCCCTCAGACCACTTCGAGATAGGAGCTGTGAATCGCCCGCGCCAATTCGCGCACGGTGTCGATAAACTCCGTAAGGCGGCTGTGCAGGCCGTCTTCGAGAATTTCATCGATCCCGGTGTAGCGCAGCCGCGCTTCAAACTCCGCCGCCAGGCGTTGCGCCGTGCGCCCGTAGCTGCCGGGCAGGTCGGCGAGGATGTGGTTCAGTTCCTCGACACAGGCATGCAGTGAACGCGGCACGTCGCTGCGCAATAACAGCAACTCCGAGACCGAGCGGGCATTCAGCGCGTTCGGGTACAGCTGCGTATAGGCTTCGAACGACGACAACGCGCGCAGCAGGGCGCTCCACTGGTAATACCCGCGCGCCGAGAGGTCGCTGACTTCTTCCGATTCTTCGCCGAACATCTCATAGCGCGCATCCAGCAGGCGCAACGTGTTGTCAGCGCGCTCGACAAACGTGCCCAGGCGGATGAAGCGATAGGCATCGTTGCGCATAATGGTGCCCGAGGTTGCCCCGCGAAACAGGTGCGACCGCTGCTTGACCCAGTCACAGAAGTGGCTGATGCCGTGTCGGCCCAGGCCGCCGGCGGCGATGCTGCGCATTTCCAGCCAGGTGGCGTTGAGGTTCTCCCACATATCGGCGGTGATACGTCCGCGTACCGCATGGGCGTTGCCCCGCGCGGCACGCAGGCAGTTATAGATGCTGGCGGGGTTTTCTTCGTCAAGGGCGAAGAAGTGCAGCATGCGCTCGGCGTCCAGTTGGGTGTGACGTTCCAGATAGCTGTCTAAGGTGCCGCTGCTGAGCAACGACATGGCCAGTTCGTCCAAGCCGTCGCTGCGCCCGGCCTGGGGCATCAGCGACAGCGAATAACTGACTTCGAGCATGCGCGCCAGGTTTTCGGCGCGCTCCAGGTAGCGGGACATCCAATACAGGTCTGCGGCGGTTCTACTCAGCATGATTCAGTCCTCCACCACCCAGGTGTCCTTGGTTCCGCCGCCTTGCGACGAGTTGACGATCAGCGAGCCTTCCTTGAGGGCCACCCGCGTGAGCCCGCCCGGTACCAGGCGGGTCTCCTTGCCCGACAGCACGAACGGGCGCAGGTCGATATGCCGCGGCGCGATGCCGTTTTCCACAAAGGTCGGGCAGGTCGACAGGCTCAGGGTCGGTTGAGCGATGTAGGCGTGGGGGCGGGCCTTGATGCGCTGGCGGAAGTCTTCGATTTCGGCGGCGCTGGATGCCGGGCCGACCAGCATGCCGTAGCCGCCTGAGCCCTGGGTTTCCTTGACCACCAGTTGCTCAAGGTTGGCCAGCACGTGAGACAGTTCCGCCGGTTTGCGGCACTGAAAGGTCGGCACGTTCTGTAGCACCGGTTCTTCATTCAGGTAGAAACGGATCATGTCCGGCACATAGGGGTAGATCGACTTGTCGTCGGCCACCCCGGTGCCGATGGCGTTGGCCAGTACCACGTTGCCGGCGCAATAGGCGGCCACCAGGCCAGGCACGCCGAGCATGGATTCGGGGTTGAACGCCTGCGGATCGAGGAACGCATCGTCGATACGGCGGTAGATCACATCCACCGCCTTGGGCCCGTCGGTGGTGCGCATGAACACTTTCAGGTCGTGCACGAACAGGTCGGCGCCTTCCACCAGTTCCACGCCCATTTCCCGGGCCAGGAAGGCATGCTCGAAGAATGCGCTGTTGAAGCGGCCTGGGGTCAGCACCACCACGTTGGGGTTGTCCAGGCGGCTGGAACTCTTGAGGGTCTTGAGCAGCAGGTTGGGGTAGTGATCCACCGGCGCGATGCGCTGCCGGGCGAACACCTCTGGGAACAGGCGCATCATCATTTTGCGGTCTTCGAGCATGTAGCTCACGCCGCTGGGGGTACGCAGGTTGTCTTCAAGCACGTAATAAGTGCCGTCGCCATCGCGCACCAGGTCGACGCCGGAGATATGCGAGTAGATATCGCGGTGCAGGTCCAGCCCGACCATCGCTTTCTGGTAACCCTCGTTGCCCAGCACTTGATCCGCCGGAATGATCCCGGCCTTGATGATGCGTTGATCGTGATAGATGTCGGCGAGGAACAGGTTCAGCGCATTGACCCGCTGGATACACCCGCGCTCGATCACGCGCCATTCGCTGGCAGGGATGCTGCGGGGGATGATGTCGAAAGGGATCAGGCGCTCGGTGTCCTGTTCGTCGCCATACAGGGTGAAGGTGATTCCGGCGCGGTGAAACAGCAGATCGGCTTCACGACGACGCTGGGCCAGCAGTTCCGGCGGCGTATTGGCCAGCCAGCGGGAGAAATCCTGATAATGCGCACGGCACACGCCGTTTGCGTCATTCATCTCATCAAAGAAAGATCGAGCCATTCCGGTACCTTGTCAGTGCCTTGGGATGCGCGAGCGGCACTGCCGTTTGAACAACGCATGTTTTTATGAGCCCGTGGCGCGAGGTGCCAGCGGGCCTGGTCCTTACTTTCTCAGGATGTCGGCTCTGGGTCGGGGGGTAACGAATGCTCCTGTTTCCAAACAGATGAATCCATAAAGCAATGCCTGTGCCGAAACCCCACCTTCCAACACATCCGCCCGCGTAGTGAGCGAGCCTGCTCGCGCCAGGCTGCGCAGCGGCGCTCCGCCAGCCACCCAGAAAGGTGCACCCCACCTTCAACAAACACGCCGCGCACCAACCCGGTGCACAACAAACTTGAACTCCCCACACGGCCTGTTCCTCTAACGGGGTCTATACACCCCGTGGACCATCCCCGTGCCCAGAATCATCTCCCCCCACACTCCGGAAGCGGCGCTGAACGACCACAGCGAACACAACGCAAAGATCTTCGGTTCGCCCAAGGACCGCCTGGACTTCTATCGCCGCGAGATCCAGTACGAAACCTCCATCCTGGCCAACCGCACCGACGCTTACCTCACCGCCCAATCGTTCCTGGTGATCGCCTTCGTATCAGGCATGGGTAACCTCAACCCAGAGTGGGGCAAGCTGTTTACCCTGATCGTGCCGCTGTTCCTGGCACTGCTGGGCATTCTCAGCTCGCTCAACGCCTGGCCGGGCATCCGCGCGGCGTATGACATCATTGATCACTGGCACTTCAAGCAGAGCCAACTGCTGCACAGCGAACCGGTGATGGGCCTGGCCTATGACGAGTCGCCGCTGTTTTCCGAGCGCGAGTCGTCCCACAAGGGCTATCGCAAGTCCCTGCTGTTTTCCGTGCGCACGCCGTGGATTTTCATGGTGTTCTGGATTCTGCTGGGGGCTTATGCGTTCTATATCCAGGTCGACAACCCAGGCGGTTAAGCAATCCGGCGGAACTTCGGGGCAGGGCGCAGCACCTTATGTCTATGCAGGCTGTATTTACCCAATCACTGTACAGAGGTGAAACATGAGCACTAGCAACGATCCCCAAGTCAGCGACCGTAACGACCCCGCCATCGACGGTGGCGAGCCGGCACCCGGCACCGCCGCCGATGCCCCTAAGGACCCCAAGCCTGCCGCCGACCCTAAGGCCAAGGACAACGACTACAGCCCCGACTTCAAGCCCGAGCGCGAGCCCAAGCCTGAAACCGACGCCGACATCGACACCCAGGGCGGCTAGTTAGAGGAGACGGTCATGGCTCATCAACCGGATGAAGAACTCAACGACCCAGGTAACGAAGACCCCGGTTCATTGATGGATGACGCCGAGGTGCCGCTGATCGAAGCGGATGAAGAGGGCGCTGATGGCGACATCGGGCATCTCTGACTTCTCATTCACTTCAAACGCCTCCTTAACAGGGGTTCCAGCGTGTCCACCGGCAACGGCCGGCTGAACAGATACCCCTGGAGCTGATCGCAACCGGCCTCTTTCAAAAATGCCCACTGCGCCTGGGTTTCGACGCCTTCGGCCACCGCCAGTAAGCCCAGGCTGTGGGCCAGTTGGATGACGGTCCGAGCAATCGCGGCGTCCTGGGGGTTACTGGTTACTTCGCGGATAAAGGCAATGTCGATTTTCAGCGTGTCGATGGGAAAGCGCCGTAGGTAGGCCAGGCTGGAATAGCCGGTTCCGAAGTCGTCGATAGCGATTTTCACGCCCATGGCACGCAAGCGTTGCAGGCTGACGATGCTGTGCGCGGTGTTCTCCATCAGTGTGCCTTCGGTGATTTCCAACTCCAGCCAATGGGCGGCAACCCCGGTGCCGGCCAGTATGTCGGCTATCTCTGCGATCATATCGCCCTCGATCAATTGATGGCCGGAGACGTTCACCGACACCTCCACCGCGCCGATATCGCAACGCTGCCAGGCCGCTATCTGTCGGCAGACAGTCTCGATCACCCAATGCCCGACTTGGCCAATCAGGCCGAGGCTTTCCAGCATCGGCACGAACACCGCCGGGGACACCGGCCCATAGTCGGGCCGGTCCCAACGCAGCAGGGCCTCAAGGGCACAGACTTCACCGCTGCCCACGTGCACTTTGGGTTGGTAATGCAAGGCGAACGCCTGGCGCTGCACCGTTTGGCGCAAGGCGTTTTCCAGGTCCTGGCGCACCGGGTCGTAGTCGTAGACGTTCGAGCGTGCGGTTTGATCGTGGTGCCGTTGCAGGCGTTGTTCGAGCATCGCGCTGTGCTGTTTCAACTGGTCGCCATGGGCTTTGAGCCGCAGCAGGTTGCGCACCCGCAGCCACAGCTCGACACGATCCACCGGTTTGCTGATGAACTCCTCTGCGCCGGTCTCCAGACCGCTGAGGCGCGCACTCGATTCACTCAAGGCCGAGAGCATGATGATCGGTATGGTCGCGGTGGCTGGGTTGCCCTTGAGCTGGTTAGCCACTTCGTAACCGTCCATGCCGGGCATCATGATGTCCAGCAGGATCAGGTCCGGCGGCTGCTCGGCCACCCTAAGCAGGGCTTCCTCGCCGGTGCCCGCGCTCAGGGTCTGGTAGCCCTCGTGCTGCAGCAGGGTTTCCAGCAACTTGCGAACCTGGGGTTCGTCGTCAACGATCAACAGCGTGGCGGGTGAGCTGGCCATGGAGAGGACTCATACGAGTGGTGTGGGGGGCGGGTGGAGCAGCGTTTCAATGACCTGGTACAGCGCCTTATAGCGCAGAGGCTTGATCACATAGGCGTCGCACCCGGCCAGGCGGGTTTTTTCGCGGTCTTCCTTCATGGCCATGGCGGTGAGCGCGATGACCGGGATATGCGCGGTCAGGGCGTCCTGCTTGAGCACGCGGGTGGCGGCCAGGCCGTCCATGCCCGGTAACTGAATGTCCATCAGGATCAGCGCCGGCTGTTGCGCGCGGGCCAGGGTCAGGCCGGACTCGGCGTCGGCGGCCCATACCACGCTGTGGCCGGCACTGACCAACAGCAAACGGGCCAGGCGCATATTGGCTTCGTTGTCTTCGATGATCAGGATATGGGCCATGGTGCCTCCGTCGTCCGATGCAGCGGCAACCACACCACGAAGCGCGTACCCAAACCTTCGCGACTGGCCACCGCGACACTGCCGCCATGCAGCTCAGTCAGTTGCTTGACCATGGCCAGGCCCAGCCCGGTGCCTTCGAATTTGCGCGCCAGGCTACTGTCGATCTGGCTGAAGGCCTTGAACAATTTGCCCATGTCCTCTTCCGCGATGCCGATACCGGTGTCGCTGACGCTCAGCTCCAGGAAGGTGCGGTGCGCGCCGGTCTGCAAGGTATCAGCGTGGCTGGGCCAGTCGCCGGGAATCAGACCGACCTGTTCGCGAGGGGCTTCACGAACCGCCAGGGTCACGCAACTGCCGTGCTCGCTGAACTTCACCGCGTTGGCCAGCAGGTTGTAGACGATCTGTTTGGTCTTGCGCAGATCCAGCACCAGTGTGCCGAGGTCCACCGGGCTATCGAGCTTGAGCTGGATGCGTTGCAACGCGGCCTTTTCGCGCACGATCAACAAGCTATTGGCCAATACATCGGCCAGCGCCACGGGCTCCAGCTCCAGGTCCATCATCCCGGCTTCGACCTTGGACAGGTCGAGGATGTCGTTGATCAGCGACAACAGGTGCTGGCCGCTGGTGAAAATGTCGCCGATGTATTCGCGCTGGGTGTCGCTCATTTCGCCGACCAGCCCATCCTTGAGCGCCTCGGAAAAGCCGATCACCGCGTTTAATGGGGTGCGCAGTTCGTGGGACATGGTCGCCAGGAACTCGGATTTCATGTGGCTGGCGTGCTCCAGCTCCAGGTTTTTGTCTGCCAGGGCGCGTTCGAAGTCTTTGCGTTCGGCCTCAACCTGCTTGCGCGCAGTGTTGTCGGTGCCGATAAGCAGGTAGCCGATGAGCGTGTCGCTGCGGTTGCGCAGTGCGGTTACCGAGACCATCGCAGACAAGCGGCTACCGTCCTGGCGGATATAGGTCAGCTCGTAAATATCCTCAATGCCGCGCGAGGCTTTAAACACCAAGGCTTCGAAACCCGGCGTGATCGGCGTGTCGAGTTCCAGGCTGAGGGCGGCGGCGCGGGTGATCAGTTCGGCGGGATCGGAAATATCGGCGGGAGTGACGCGGTTGACCACATCGGCGGCGGCGTAGCCCAGCATGCGTTCGGCGCCGACGTTGAAGATCTGGATCACACCCTTTTCGTCAGTGGCGATGCTGGAGAAGTGCGCGCTATTGAAAATGGCGTCTTGCAGCGCGCCGGTCTTGATCAGGCTTTTCTGGCGTTTGAATTCGTCGATCTTGGCCGCGCGTGACTGCAGGTCGGGCGGGCTGTGGGTGGTTTTTTTATCCATCGCAAGGGCGGTTCCATGACGTTCAGGCCCGACACCGTTCATGACCGTGTCGCAGAGCATGCTCACAGAAAATCGCGCACAGGCGATGAGGAGGAGATGAGGTCTTAGGACAATAGCAGCCTATTGCCATAGACCTGCAAATAAAACAGTGGGCGTTTGCCTACGCTAAAGCGCAGTGGCCGCGCTTGCTCGACCTGCAACGCAGCAAACGCCCCATGACGGCCATGTGGATGGGTTTAAAGCTGCACGCTGCTGATCACCTGAGTGCCGTCATCCGGATCAGTGACACTCTCGAAACCTAGATCATGGGTCAATTGACGCATATGTGCATTGGTGGCCGCGTCCACCGTATACATGCGCGTGTAGCCATTTTTTTTCGCCGCAGCCATCAAGTGCTGCATCAGCAAGCGCGCCAGGCCCAGGTGCTGCCAGGCATCGGCCACCACCACCGCGCATTCGCACGCCTGGTCCTTGGCGGCGGCGTAGCGCGCCACGCCGATTTCCACCAGTTGGCCGTTATCGTGTACCAAGGCGATATACGCCAGGCGTTCCTGGTTATCGACGTCCATCAATTGATCGAGCAATGTCTTGCCCGGCTCGCACACCTCGCCCAGAAAACGCTGATGCCTGGACTCGCGGGACAAGCCCTTGATGAAGTTGTATTCGCGCTCGCGGTCTTCGGCGGTCAATGGGCGCACCAGGACATGGCGGCCATCGTCGAGCCGTTCGATCCAGTGTTCGTGGGGCACCGCCGCATAAACAGGCGCGGCTTGCCGGTTGAGTGCTTCAGTATTGGACATGACGGAACCTCCATGGGGTGAAATGGCCGGGTTATTCCAGCATCTCGGGTGACACCACCCACACACTGCAGGGCATGCGGTACAGCAGCGTTTCAGTGGTACTGCCCAGCAGCCGCGACAGGCCGTGATGACCGACCCGGCCCATGACGATCACGTCGATGTTGTAGGCGTCGGCGAAGCTGGACAACACCTTCGCCGGGTTGCCCAGAATCATGTGGCGTTGTTCCGGCGGGATGCCGTTACGCGCCGCCAGGTCGTTGAAGGCTTCGCCCTGGGCGGCGAACAGCTGCTTGGCCGCCTGCGACGAGAAGAACGCCGCGCCACTGCCGAACTCATACTCCTGGGCGGCCAGGTCGGACAAGTCATGGGCGTAAACCATCTGTACATCGGCCTCGCAGGCCGTCGCCAATTTGCTCGCTTCATGCAGGATGCGGTCGTTGAGGCCCTGGTAGCGGCCGTCGCGATGGAATGGATCGACCGCCGCCACGATCCTGCGTGGCAGAGCGTGATGCACGCCGTGCACAAAGTGCAGCGGTACGGGGCATTCGCGCAGCAGGTGCACATCCATCGGCGTGAACATCAAGCGCGAGAGTCGCGACTCATGGGCCAATGCCTTGATCACCAGCGCCATGGGTTCTTCCTTGAGGCGAATCAACAGCTCCTTGAGCGGATCATCGACCCAGGCCACCTCGGTAGTCACCGTCAGCCCCAGTTTGCGCAACGGCCGCGCCTGGTCTTCAAGCCATTGGTGATGGCGCTCCACATAGCCCAGACGCATCTGCTCCAGGGCCTGTTCGTTGACCAATCCAGCGGTGGCCAGACCTTCCAGGTAGTCGAACGCCAGAATATGCAAGGCGGCGCCTTCGGCCTTGGCCAACGCGGCGGCGCGCTCGAAAGCGGGGCTGTGTTCCATCAACGGTGAAACCAGCAGCAAGAAACGGGCTTGAGCAGACATGAGCGATCTCCCTTGGATTACCAGTGGCATCTAGGGTCGATCATGGTCCTGACCGTTGGGCGGCGTTTGATCTGCATCAAGTCGCCGCCACGCCGGGCGGGGCGAGCGACGTGCGGTCATAGTAGGGATCGTTGATGATAATCAACGCGGCGTGCGGCATCCTGGCACAGACTGCAAAGAGCGATGCCGGTCCGGGCGTCCATTGAAGCCGAGAGGTTGTTTATGTCCATCACGCCAGGGGTGCTGTTATGAGCCAGACCTTGGGCCTGGCCGGCGCCGCTGCGGCGCTGGGTATCGGCATGCTGGTGGGGCTTGAGCGCGAACGCCACAAGGGCGAAGGCGAGCATCGCGATTTTGCCGGGTTGCGCACCTATTCGATCACCGCATTGCTCGGTTATGTGACCCAGCAGGTCGGCGGCGCCTTGTTGTTGGGCCTGATCGCGCTGTGCCTGGCGCTGCTGGTCAGTACCGCGTACTGGAAAAGCCAGGCCAAAGACCCGGGCATCACCAGCGAAGTGGCGTTGTTCACCGTGCTGGTACTGGGCGCCCTGTGCGGCGCGGCGCCCGAGTTGGCCACGGCGATTGGGGTGGTGATGGCCGGCTTGCTGGTCTATCGGCAGAAACTGCACGAGTTCGCCCGCAGCCAACTGAGCGACGCCGAAATGCGCGACGGCCTGTTGCTGCTGGTGGTCGCGCTGGTGGTATTACCGTTGGCGCCGGACCGCTTTATCGGCCCTTATGCAGCGATCAACCCGCGCACCATCTGCACCTTGACCGTACTGCTGATGGCGGTCGGCGCCCTGGGGCATGTGGTGGTGCGGGCGTTGGGCCCGCGTTATGGCTACGCGGTCGGTGCCATTGCGTCCGGGTTCGCCTCCAGCACCGTGACCATCGCCGCCATGGGCCATATCGCCGCCAAGGAACCGCAGCAGTTGCGCACGCTGGCGGCCGCGGCGGTTTTCTCCAACCTGGCTACGGTGGCGCAGGTGGCCTTGATTCTGGGCACGGTAGAGCCGGCGTTGCTGGCGCAAATGGCCTGGCCGTTGCTGGCCGGTTTTGTCGCCATCGCGGCTTACGGCATTTGCCTGATGCTGCGCACCCCCACGTCGGCCGCCAGCGAGGCGATCAAAGTGGGCGGTGCATTCGATCTCAAACTGGCGTTGATCATGGTGCTGATGATGACCGGTATAACGTTTGTCTCATCGGCGATGCTGTATTACTTCGGCGAATGGGGCGTGATGGTCACCGCCACCCTCAGCGGCTTCGCTGACGCGCACGCGTCCACCGCCTCGATTGCCGCCCTGACCGCCAGCGGCCAATTGGCCGTGCAGGCGGCGCCGATTCCGGTGTTGCTGGCGGTCAGTTGCAATTCCCTGAGCAAGTGTCTGGTGGCCTGGGTCAGCGACGGCCGCCGCTTTGCCGGCTATGTGATTGGCGGTCAAGCATTGCTGACCGCCGCGACATGGTTGGGCCTGCTGATCGGTTGAAGCGGGTCAAAGGGGGATGTGCAACGTGGCCCGCAGCCCGCCGCCGGCACGGTTGTGCAGACGGATCTGACCGCCCAGGCGCTGGGCGATGGTGTGGACAATGGTCAAGCCCAGGCCTGCACCGTGGGCATTGCCACGGCTGTAGAAACGCTCGAACAAGCGCTCGCGGTCCTGTTCGTCGATCCCGGGGCCCTGATCGTCCACCGTCAGCTCGAACGCCGTGTCGGTTTTGTGCAACCCGACGGTAATTACACCCTGTTCCGGAGAGAAATTCGCCGCGTTGGTCACCAGGTTGGTCAGGGCGATCGCGATGGCGGCGCCGTCGGTGGTCACGGTGCAAGGCGCGTCGTCCGCGTCGAACACCAGCTCCAGGCCCTTGCTCAACAGCCAGGGCGTGAGTTGGATCAGGCTGTCGCGCACGGCGGCGGTAAGGTCCAGGGACTGTAAGGGCGGTTGCCCCGCGCTCGGCTCCAGGCGCGCCATGGTCAGCAACTGGTTGACCAGGCGGCTGGTACGGTCCACGCCAGTGATCAGGAAGGCCAGGGATTCGCGGCGTTCAGCCTCGGTGCCGGCCTCCAGCAGGTTTTGCGCATGCACCCGCAGCACCGCCAGCGGGGTACGCATTTCGTGGGCCGCATCGGCGATAAAGCGTCGCTCGCGACCTAGCAGGTCCTGTAGCTGCGCGAGCATACGGTTCAGGGCGGCCTGCATGGGTTCCAGTTCGGTGGGCAAGGGCGTCAGTTGCATCGGCTCCAGGGAGCCGGAGTGCCGGGCGCGTAACGTTGCGGCCATATCAGCCAGGGGCTTGAGCCCCCAACCGATGGCCAGCCAGACCATCATCGCCAAGATCAGGCTGCCCAGCACGTTCGGCCACAAGGTGTGGCGCACGATACGACCGACCAGGTCGGCGCGCACATCGTCGCGTTCGCCGACCCAGATGCGCAGGCCGCTGTTCTTGTCCTTGAGCAAAAAACCGCGCCATTGCCGGCCATTGAGGTCGTCCACATTGCTGTAGCCTGGCTGTTCGGGCGGAGTGGCGAACGTGGGAGCGCTGGAGGTGAACACCAGGCGTTCGCCCTGGGGGCTCCAGACCTGGAAAGCCACCTTGCTTTCGTATGGATGCCCATCGACTTTGGGGTTGGCCTCGGCCAGCGCCTTGTTGAAGGCGCGGTACAGGTCGGCTTGTTGCTCGTTCGCCAGCGGCAGGCTCATCAGGCCTTGCAGCAACCGGGCGTTTTGCGCCAGTTGCGCATCGTAGACTTCGGCAATTTCGTGGTTGCTGTCATGCAGGTTCAATGCGCTGATCAGCAAAAAACCGCCGAGCAGCAGGCCGATAATCAAGGTCAGGGTGCGGCGGCGAATCGAGGTCACACGCGATCCTCCACCAGATAACCCACGCCTCGCACAGTGCGGATCAATTCGCTGGAGAACTTTTTGCGCAAGTGGTGGATATGCACCTCCAGGGTGTTGCTTTCGGCTTCTTCGTTCCAGCCATACAGCAACTGGATCAACTGATCGCGGGTCATGACCCGCCCCGGGGGCGAAAGCAGTTCATGCAGCAGTTGGTATTCCTTGGGGGTCAGCGACACCGGTTGATGGTGATAACTGACTTGCTGGGTGCTGGGGTCCAGGCAAATGCCCGCATGTTCGATCAGCACCCGCGCCCGGCCGGCGCTGCGCCGCAGCAGGGCGCGCAAGCGGGCCTTGAGTTCGGCCAGGTCGAAGGGCTTGATCAGGTAATCGTCGGCACCGGCGTCGAGCCCGGCGATGCGGTCTTCGGTGGCATCCCGTGCGGTCAGAATCAGCACCGGTACGGTGGCACCGCTGTCGCGCAGGCGGCGCAGCACCTCCAACCCGCCCATGCGCGGCAGGCCGAGGTCGAGCACCACCACGTCGAAGGTTTCGCTGAGCAGGGCATGCAGGGCGCTGCTGCCGTCCTTCAACCAGTCGACGGTGTAACCCTCGCGCGCCAGGGCCTGGTGAATCCCTTCGCCCAGGGCTTCGTCATCCTCAATTAGTAATAGCCGCACGCGCGCTCCTGTCAGTTGAGTTGCTTGGTGATCTCGGCCAACAGGCTCTCGATCTCTTTGCGCCGCCCGGCGTCGGCGCGTTCCCGACCTGGGCGGGGAGCCGCCAGCAGGGCCTTTTGCAGGGCATCGCGGGCTTGCTCATAACGTTTTTGCCGGTACAGGTGATCGCCCCAGAAGTACAGACTATCAATGCCTGTCGGGTTGACTTGCAAGGCCTGTTTAAGCAACTGCTCGGCCTTGTCGGCGTCACCGAAACCAATCGGCCAGCCCGGAACGCGATCGTACAGCGCCGCCAGGCTGGTATAGGCCGAGCCTTGCAGGGCGGTGGGGTCGAGGCCGAGCGCGCGTTCCAGGTCGGCCTTGGCGGTCCTGGCCTTGCTCAACGCCCCGAGTCCGCCCTGGGCACCGGCCCAACTGCTGGTGACGATACCCGACCAGATCCAGGCTTCGGCGGCCTGCGGACGGGCCTGGGTGAAGGCATTCGCCTGGCCGGCCAGTTGCTCGAAGGCCTGGGGGCGTTGTGCCTCAGGCAGGCCGTATTGGATCTCGGCCCAGCGTTGTTGGATCGTGGTCAGCCGTTGCTGGTCGGCGGCGTCCAACGCCCAGGTGAGGGGGCTCAGGGCACTGAGCACAAGGGCGGCAATCAGTGTTCTCATGGGGTTAGTCCTTGTTAACAGGGTTATCGCTCAAGCGGCGCACCAGGGGCAGTTGTTTACGCAGGCCACGGTCGACCAGCTTCGGCAGCAGGCTGTTGAGGCGCACGAAGAAACGCTCCGGCCAGCCCAGGTACAGGTCGCGACGGTCGTCCACAATCGCCTTGATCACCGCCGACGCCACGGTGTGCGGGTCGTCGACGTTGGACTTGAGCGCCTCGTTCAGCGCTTCGGCCGCCGCGCTGTTCATGGCCGTGCGGGTGGCGCGCGGCGCTACGTACAGCACGCCGACGTGGGTGTCGGCCAGTTCGCGGCGCAGGGCTTCGGAAAACCCGCGCAAGGCAAAACTTGGTCGCGCAGTAGGTGGCATAACCGGGGTAGCCGATGGAGCCATAGGTGGAACCGACATTGACCACCCTGGCGCCCGCCGCTTGCTTGAGCATCGGCAACAGCAGCCGAGTCAGACAGATCGGCGCGCCGATATTCAACGCGAGCATCTGGTTGATGTCGGCGTCGTCCAGTTGCTCAAGCATGGCGAAGTGGTTGATCCCGGCGGTATTGATCAGCAGGTTGATACCGCCGATGGCTTCGGCCGCCGCCAGTACCTTGCGCCGGTCGGCCAGGAATGTCAGGTCGGCGCTGACCCAGCACAACTGCTGCGGGTATTGCGCAAGCAGCACATCCAGCGGCGCACGGTGGCGCGCCACCGCCAGTACCTGCGCGCCACTGGCGCACAGCATGGCCGCTATCGCCAGGCCGATGCCGCCGCTGGCGCCGGTCAGCACCACGCGGGCCTCAGACAGGCGCATGGGTGGTCTCCCCGAGGCGTGGCAGGTTTCGGAACATATCGGTATAGAGCGCGTAGACCACCTTGGACGCACGGATCACCGCGGCTTGATCCTCCGGGTCGTCGAGACGGTTCATCAGGCCGCGATAGGTCTGCATATGGCCGATATCCAACGCCCCGTGGGAGTTCAGATAGCTGAACGCCTCGGCCGGCAGTTGCAGGCGCTCGCGGATGCTGCCGGCGGCGTGGGTGGCCAGGGCGATACTGGTGCCTTCCAGTACGTTGACCATGCCGAACAGGCCGACCGGGTTATCGCGGGCGATCAGGTCGTAGAGGTAGCTGACCATCAGCTCAATGGGCAAGCCAGGGCGTCCGTCGCGCACGGCTAGCCTATCACCGCCGCAGGCCTCGATATCATCCAGTACCCAATGTTCATGGCCGTATTCGTCTTCGATGTACTCGCACACCGCCTTGCGCAGCCATTCCAGGCGTGACGGCAAGCGTGCGCCGCAGGCCATCATCAACGGCACTGTGTGGCGGACGTGGTAATAGGCCTGGGCCAGAAAGGCGCGGTAGCTGTCGAGGCTGACCTTGCCTTCCAGGGCATCGCGGATGATCGGCAGGCTGAACAATGCCTGGCGTTCTTGCTGGGTGGCGTCTTGCAGGGTGTCGAAGAAATTCACGATGGCGTGTCCTCATTCAAAGGTTGAGTAAAGTGGGCGTGGTAACGGGCGACGATGGCGTCGCGCCGAGGCCGGCCATTGGCGGTGAGCAGGCCGTTGGCGGCGGTGAAGGGGGCGTCCAGGCGCGTCCACTGGTGGACCTGGGCATAGTCCGGCAGGCCGGCATTGGCCTCGGCCACGGCGGCGGCCAGTTGGGCGTCGCTGCAGTCGGCGCGATGGGGCCAGAGCAGGGCGTGGTTGTGGGGCAGGGCTTCGCCGTAGACGAATGCCTGGGCAATGTCGCCGCCCTGAGTCAGTTCGGCCTCGACCCAATCCGGGTTGACGTTGCGCCCGTAACTGGTGACGAACTGGTGTTTCTTGCGGCCCTTGAGGTACAGAAAACCGTCTTCGTCGAAGGCCCCCAGATCACCACTGGGCCACCAGGTGTCGGGCTCTTCGGCCTGGCCGAGGTAACCGAGCAGGGTCGAGCCTTTGATCAGCACTTCACCATCCTCGGCCAGGCGGATATCCACATGGGGCAGGGGTCTTCCGACGCTGCCCGGGCGCTGCGCCTGCGGCACGTTGAGGCTGACCACCGAGGCGCACTCCGACAGCCCGTAGCCTTCGAAAACCGGCATGCCCAACTGCTGGGCGCGCTGCAACAAGGCCTTGGACACACGGGCACCGCCCACGGCGGCAAACCGCAAGCCCCGGGGGCTGAAAGCCTTTTGCTCGGCGGCGATGACCAGCATCAGCAGCAGTTGTGGCACCAGGATCAGGCTGTGGGGTTGGCGCGCGGCCAGGCAACCGAGCAATTGCGCCGCATCCACCGCGCTGGCGCCCTGGATACCCAGGCTTTTTTGGCCCGGCACACTCAAGGTGGCGCCGGCATACAACGCGGCGTAGCAGCCCAGGTTCTCCAGCAGAATCGCCAGGGGCAGCAGCGCCAGGTGATGGCGCGGTTCATTGACGTGACTGGCCTGGTACAGCTCGCGGGCTACCCGCAGCAGGCTCTCGCCACTCAGGCATACACCTTTGGGCGCGCCGGTGGTGCCGGAGGTGAAGGTGACTTTGGCGGTGCCCAGGGGCATTGAGGGTCGCCCGTCGAAGTGCCGGCACCAGAAATCGCCGACCTTGTGGTAGCCCAGGCCCTCCAGCTCCTGGCTCAGATAGGGTTCGGCGATGACCCGCTCGGCGTGGCTTTGCTCCAGGCAGTGGGCACGTTGAGCCGCGCTGAAAAACGGTGGCAACGTCAGGCAGGTCAGGCCCTCGAACAGCACCGCCAGGTCCCAGAGCATGGCATCGACGCCATTGTCCAAGGCCAGCGCCACCACCTGTACGCCCTCATCGCGCAGACGTTCGCGCCGATAGGCCACCTCGGCGAACAATGTGGCGTAGTCCATTTTCAGTGAGTCGCCCCACAGAGCGATGGCACCGTCGTTACGTTCGGCATGGCCACGCAGAACGGCGTGGAATCGCAGGGTTTCAGGCGACATGGCAAGTGTCCTCAAGGGTGGTAGGCAGGCCCAAGCGCGAAAACAGGCCCATGTTGCGTAAATGCGTGAAGCCGGCGCGGATATTGCCCACATGCACCCACGGCTGGCTTTCGTAATAACGGCCCCAGTTATGGCGCTCATCGCCCAAGCGTTGCGGGTCGGCGGCACACAGGGTCACGGGCTTGAGCCCAAGGCGATGGAAGCTGTTGACCAGCCCCGCATTGCCGGTAAAGGCCACCCACTCCAGCCCCCCCATGGCCAATAACCAAGTGATGGCGATGATGCTCAGGCGTGCACTGCCGTTATCACTGGCGGCCAGGTTGCCGACCTCGGCGATGGCGCGCCGCTCCACTGGCTGGCCGGCGGCGGCGCAGACCAAGGCCTCGATCGGATGATCCAGGTAGTGCTCCAAAAACAGCGCTTCGCTGCGGGCCAGGCGTACCCCGGCGACGGCGCATAGCTCACCGTCGGCCTGGCTGACGCCAAACAATTGCGGCATGAAGTGGCGGATGTCCGCGCCATGGGCCAGGCGAAAGCGCTGCTGGATGAACGCTTCGAAGGCCGGGCGCCGAGGGTCGTCGGGCAGGGCGCGGCTCAGGTGCAGCGGGGCGCTGTCGGCGTGGCCGAACAGCATGGGCAACGGGATGTTCCAGTCGAAATCGGGCATTTGGCGGTTCGCCTCCCACGTCAAGTTGGGAGGAGTATCAGTAGCCTTTCTTAACGAAGTCTGAAGGTGGGCGTAAACATCGTCGTTCGGTCTTCAGACTGGCTTAAGACTGCCAGGGCAGGGTGGCGCGGACTTTCCAGGCCGGCCTCGGCCATCACTTCCTCAAAGGCGACTTTTCCATGAACCAATATTGGGTAACGCAGCGCTACGCCCGGTTATCGATGACCCTGCACTGGCTGATGCTGGCGTTGTTTGTCGGTGTCTATGCCTGCATCGAAATCAAAGGCCTGCTGCCTCGCGGCAGTGTGGCGAGGAGCTTCATGGCGGGCACTCATGGGCTGCTGGGGATGGGTATTTTCCTGTTGGTGTGGGTGCGCTTGCTCGGGCGTCTGGCTCCTCGTCCGGCCATCGTGCCGCGGCCTCCCGTCTGGCAAACGGCGTTGGCGCACCTGATGCACCTGGCCCTGTATGGCTTGATGATCGTGACGCCGCTGCTGGCCTGGCTGATGCTTAGCGCCGGGGGCAAAACCCTGCCGTACTTCGAGTGGTCGTTGCCCGCTCTGGTGGCGATGGACCCGGACCAAGCCAAGGTGTTCAAGCACTGGCATGAGTGGCTGGGCAATGCCGGTTATTGGCTGATCGGCCTGCATGCGGCCGCCGGGCTGTTCCATCACTACTGGGTGCGCGACAACACGCTGATACGCATGCTGCCTAAATCGCGTAATCGCTGAAGTTGCGACAAATAAGCTTGATGAAACGTTTCTTCTAGCGACAAATGGCGCACGCAAGCGCTTGCGTAAGTAAATGTATCTGATTAGAGTCGGTGCCAATCGGCTCTGATCCAAAGGGGGCCGAACGACAAAAATAATAAAACCAGGAGCTCAGACATGAGCCTTGAACCCTTGCTGGAGATGCAGGGCATCAGCAAAACCTTCAACGGTTTGCGCGTGCTCAAAAATGTCGGCCTGAAGGTTTACCCCGGCGAAATCCACGCCTTGATGGGGGAGAACGGCGCCGGCAAATCCACTTTGATGAAAATCCTTTCCGGCGCTTATCAGGCCGATCCCGGCGGTGAAATCCGCATCGGCGGCGAGCCCATCGCCACATTCAATCCCGCCACCGCCAAAGCCCTCGGCATCGCCGTGATCTACCAGGAACTGAGCCTGTGCCCGAACCTGAGCGTGGCCGAGAACATTTACCTGGGCCGCGAACTACGGCGTGGTTGGACCATCGACCGCGCCGGCATGCAGGACGGCTGCGTCGAAGTGCTGCAACGCCTGGGCGCCGAATTCACCCCGGCCACGCGGGTCAGCAGCCTGTCGATTGCCGAGCGCCAACTGGTGGAGATCGCCCGCGCTTTGCATGCCCACGCCAAGATCCTGGTGATGGACGAGCCCACCACGCCGCTGTCGTCCCGCGAAACGGATCGCCTGTTCGCGCTGATCAAACAGCTGCGCAGCCAAGGCCTGGCGATCATCTATATCAGCCACCGCATGGCCGAGATCTACGAGCTGTCGGACCGCGTATCGGTGCTGCGCGACGGTCAGTACATCGGCGAACTGACCCGCGAGGCGCTGTCAGCCGAGGTGCTGGTGAAAATGATGGTGGGCCGCGACTTGTCAGGGTTCTATAAAAAGGACCACGCGGCGTACGACCCCGGCGCCGTGGTGATGCGCGTGCGCGACATGGCCGACGGCAAACGCGTGCGCCAGTGCAGTTTCGACCTGCATGCCGGTGAGGTGCTGGGCATTGCCGGGCTGGTGGGGGCAGGGCGCACCGAGCTGGCGCGCCTGATCTTCGCCGCCGACCCGCGCACCAGCGGCACCCTGGAAGTGGTGGGCAAGACCGTCACCCAACTACGCACCCCGGCAGACGCGATTCGTGCTGGCGTGGTGTACCTCACCGAAGACCGCAAGGCCCAGGGCCTGTTCCTCGACATGAGCGTGGCCGACAACATCAACGTCTGCGCCTGTGTGCCGGATGCCCGCGCCGGTGGCGTGCTGGACCGGGCGCACGCTGCGCAACGCTCGAATGACGCGATCAAGTCGCTGTCGATCCGCGTGGCGTCGGGCAAGGTCAACGTCGGCGCGTTATCCGGTGGCAACCAGCAGAAAGTGCTGCTGGCGCGCTTGCTGGAGGTCAAGCCCCATGTGCTGATCCTCGACGAACCCACCCGTGGCGTGGACATCGGCTCCAAATCCGAGATCTACCGCATCATCAATCAGCTGGCGCTGGCCGGGGTGGGCATTGTGGTGATTTCCAGCGAGCTACCGGAAATCATCGGCACCTGCGACCGCGTGCTGATCATGCGCGAAGGCCAATTGGTGGCCGAAGTCGGCGGGGCTTCCGGCCACGCTATTTCCCAGGAACGTATTATCGACCTCGCCACCGGTGGCGATCAGGTGGCTGCCCATGGCTGACTCAAACAACACAATGACCCTCACACCCATAGGCAAAGCCGAACGCGCCCGCGAGTTGATGCGCACGGTCGGCATGTTGCCGGTGCTGGTGTTGCTGCTGGTGGGCTTTGCCCTGGCCAGTGAAAACTTCCTGACCTTGCAGAACCTGTCGATCATCACCCAGCAAGCCTCGGTGAACGTGGTGTTGGCGGCGGGCATGACCTTTGTGATCCTCACTGCCGGCATCGACCTGTCGGTGGGCGCGATCCTGGCGGCGTCGGCGGTGGTGGCGTTGCAGGCGTCGATGTCGCCGCAGTTCGGTATGTTCGGCATCGCCGCCGGCATCGGCTTCGGGCTGTTACTCGGGCTGGTCAACGGCGGGCTGATCGCCTTTATGCGCCTGCCGCCGTTTATCGTCACCCTCGGCGCGCTCACCGCCATGCGTGGGCTGGCGCGGCTGTTGGCCGACGACAAGACGGTGTTCAACCCGGATCTGCCGTTTGCATTTATCGGTAACGACTCGATCCTTGGCGTGCCATGGCTGGTGGTGATTGCCGTGGCAGTGGTGGCGCTGTCGTGGTTTATCCTGCGGCGCACGGTGATGGGGGTGCAGATCTATTCGGTGGGCGGCAACCCGGAAGCGGCGCGGCTGTCGGGGATCAAGGTGTGGAAGGTGTTGCTGTTCGTCTATGCCATGTCCGGGGCGTTGGCCGGGCTCGGCGCGGTGATGAGCGCTTCACGCCTGTTTGCCGCCAACGGCCTGCAACTGGGGCAATCCTACGAGCTGGATGCGATTGCCGCGGTGATCCTCGGCGGCACCAGCTTTACCGGCGGCGTCGGCACCATCGGTGGCACGCTGATCGGCGCGCTGATCATTGCCGTGCTCACCAATGGCCTGGTGCTGCTGGGGGTGTCGGATATCTGGCAATACATCATCAAAGGCATCGTGATCATTGGCGCGGTGGCACTGGACCGTTATCGCCAGTCCGGCGCGCGCACCTGATTTATCTCCTACAACAATCACAAGAGAGAAGCGCATGAACTTTAAACGTATCGTTCCCGTCATCGCTCTGGCTGCCCTGATGTCCCAGGCAGTACAGGCCCGTGAACTCAAAGCGCTGGGCATCAGCATGGGCTCGCTGGGAAACCCGTATTTCGTGACCCTGGCCGACGGTGCCACGGCGCGCGCCAAGGCGTTGAACCCCGACGTCAAGGTGACCTCGGTGTCCGCCGACTATGACCTGAGCAAACAGTTTTCCCAGATCGACAACTTCATCTCGTCCAAGGTCGACTTGATACTGCTCAACGCCGTCGACCCCTCGGCCATGGCCTCGGCGATCAAGAAAGCCCGCGACGCCGGCATCGTCGTAGTCGCCGTGGATGTGGACGCCAAGGGCGTGAACGCCACCGTACAGACCGATAACGTCGAAGCCGGTAAGCTGGCCTGCCAGTACCTGGTGGACAAGCTCTCGGGCAAAGGCAATGTGATTATCCAGAACGGCCCGCAGGTCACCGCCGTGACCGACCGCGTCAAGGGCTGCAAAGCTGCATTGGCCGGCGCGCCGGACATCAAGGTGCTGTCCGACGATCAGGACGGAAAAGGTTCGCGCGAAGGCGGCCTGAACGTGATGCAGGGCTATCTCACCCGTTTCCCGAAAATCGACGGCCTGTTCGCGATCAACGATCCCCAAGCCATCGGTAGCGACCTGGCAGCCAAGCAGCTCAAGCGCAGCGGCATCATCATCACCTCGGTGGATGGCGCGCCGGACATCGAAAATGCACTGAAGAGCGATACGCAGATCCAGGCCTCCGCCAGCCAGGACCCGTGGGCCATGGCCCAGACCGCCGTGGACGTAGGCAATGACATTCTCAACGACAAAGCCCCGGCCGACGCGGTGACGTTGCTCACGCCGAAACTGATCACCCGCGACAATGTCGGCAGCTACAGCGGCTGGTCGAGCAAACACTGAGTCCGTCTGAGGAACCGCGCCATGGTCACCATGGACGATGTGGCAAGCCGCGCCGGGGTGTCGACTTCAACCGTGTCCCATGTGGTGAACGGCACCCGTAAAGTCAGCGCGGCGACGGTGCTGGCGGTGCAGCGTGCGATCCAGGATCTGGGTTATATCCCCAACACCCTGGCGCGCTCGCTGGCCCGTTCCAGCACCAGCACCATTGGCGTGGCGATTTCGGCGCTGTCCAATCACTACTTCAGCGAGACCGTGCACGCGATTGAAACCGAGTGCGCCAAGCACGGCTATATGATGCTGTTTGTCGACACCCACGATGACCCGCAGCAAGAGTTGCGGGTAGTGACGGCGCTGCATCATCGGCGTGTCGACGGTATTGTGCTGGCCCCGTCGAATGAGTCCCTGGCCCTGGATTACCTGCGTGCCAACCAGATTCCGGCGGTGCTGGTGGATCGGATGATGAGCGCGCAATTTGATCAGATCGGGGTGGAAAACGCGCGGTCCACGCAAACCTTGATCGAACACCTGATAAGCCACGGACATAGCCGTATCGGCTTTATCGCCGGGCGTGCGGGGTTCAGTACCACGGATGAGCGGGTGGCCGGCTACACGGCGGCGTTGCAGGCGGCGGGGTTGGCAGTTGATCCGCAGCTGTTGGTAAACGGCGGTTCCAGCACCGAGCCGGCTCGTCAGGCCACGGTGCAACTGTTGGGCCTGGAGTCGCCACCGACGGCGATTATGGCCGGTAATAACTTGATGACCCTGGGCGCGATGCACGCTCTGCGTGATGCGCACCTGGAGGTCCCGGCGCAGATGGCGTTGGTGGGGTTTGATGATTTTGATTGGGCAGACTTTTTCGTGCCGCGCTTGACCCTGATCGCCCAGCCTGTGCAGGCGTTGGGTGCCCAGGCGGTCAATCTACTGCTGCAACGCATGGCGTCGCCCGCTGCGCCCACCCAGTGTGTGCGCCTGGCACCAACCCTGCGAATACGCAATTCCTGTGGCTGCCACTGATTGGAATCACATACGTATGAACAGTCCGGTTTCCTTGGGCATCGATCTCGGCACCTCTGAACTCAAAGCCATCCTGATGGACCTCGACGGCAACGTCCTGGCCCATGCCGGCGTGCGCCTGAGCGTTTCAAGACGCCACAGCGGCTGGTCAGAGCAGGCGCCGCAGGACTGGTGGCAAGCCTGTGTGCAGGCACTTGGCCAGCTGCGCAGCCATCCGGCGTATGCCGATGTGGCCTGTATCGGCCTGTCCGGGCAGATGCACGGCGCGGTGCTGTTGGGTGCGGACGACCGGGTGCTGTATCCGGCCATCCTGTGGGATGACTCCCGCGCCGTGGCCGAGGCAGAACGCCTGGGCGCGGATTTCGCCGATGTCACCGGCAGCCTGCCGATGGCCGGGCTTACCGCGCCGAAGTTGCTGTGGCTGCAGGAGCATGAACCAGAGGTGTTCAAGGCCATCGACTGCGTGTTGTCGCCCAAGGATTACCTGCGGTTGTGTCTGACTGGCGAGCGCATCAGCGAGATGTCCGACGCCGCCGGTACGCTGTGGCTGGATGTGGCCCGACGCGAGTGGTTCACGCCGATGCTGCGCGCCACCGGCCTGGCGCCGTGGCAGATGCCTCGACTGGTTGAAGGCGGCGCGCCAAGCGCGCGGTTGACCGCGACGCAGCTGGGGCTTTCGCCCGAGGTAGTGATCGCCGGCGGTGGCGGCGATAACCCGGTGGCGGCGGTGGGCATCGGTGCGGTCCATGCCGGGGACGGTTTCATCACCTTGGGCACCAGCGCGGCGATTGTGGCGATCACCGACCACGCCGCCGGCAACCCGGCCAGCGCGGTACATAGCTTCTGCCATGCGCTACCGGATCGCTGGTACACCATGGGCGCCATGCTCGCCGGTGCCAGTTGCTTGCGCTGGGTCACGCGGTTGACCGGGATGGCGGATGAGCAAACCTTGCTAGCGCAGGTCCAGGCGCAATTACCGATCGAACAGGCCGTGCCGCTGCACACGCCGTTGTTCCTGCCGTACCTGGCCGGCGAACGCACGCCGCACAACGACCCCTTGTTGCGCGGCGGCTTTATGGGGCTGGGGCATGACTGCACACCGGCGATGCTCGGCTATGCGGTGATGGAGGGCGTCGGCTTCGGCCTGCTGGATGCGCTGCACGCGGTGCAATCGGCGGGCGCACAGGTCGGCGCCTGCGCTTTGGTAGGCGGCGGCGCGCGCAGCGCATATTGGGCGCAGTTGCTGGCCAATATCCTGCAACGGGAGATCTACACGTTGCACGGCAGTGAACTGAGCGCCTGCATCGGCGCGGCGAAACTCGGGTTCATGGCGGTGGGCGAGGGCGCAGACTTGCTGGCAGCAGGTATGCCGATCAAGGCGCGCTACTTGCCGGATGCGACGCAGCGGGCGGTGCTGGATGAGCGTTATCGGCGGTTTCAGGGATTGTTGGAGGCGGCGAAAGGGTTGCGGGCCTGAGCAATCAGAGCTTGCCGTCCAGAAAGCTGATCAGTCGCGACTTCGTGATAGCGCCGATTTGCGTCCCTTCTACATGACCGCCACTGAACAGCATCAGCGTAGGAATGCTACGTATGCCATATGTTTGCGGCGTGGCTGGATTCTCGTCGACATTGAGTGTGGCAACCTGCAACCGATCTGCGTATTCCTCGGCGATCTGTTCGATAGACACCGCAAGCATTTTGCACGGGCCGCACCATTCGGCCCAGAAGTCGACCAGTACAGGTTTGGTGCTGTGGATGACGTCGTCCTCGAACGAAGCGTCAGTGATGGCTTTGATCTGACTCATAAATGCCTCCTGTGGTCTTTGAACAGCATCAGCGTGGGCACCTCGTGCACCCCGTACCGGGCCGGTGTGACGCAATGGTCGTCGACATTCAGCGTCACAATGGTCAAGCGGCCCAGGTAATCCTCAGCCATTTGTTCGAGGTAGGGCAGATGGCCGCAGCTATTGTTCCAGTAATACACCAACACTGGGCCTAGGGCCTGCAACACCTGCCTATCGAAATTGGCATCGCTGACTTCTTTGATAAGTGAGCGCGTCATGGGCAACCCTCCAGCCACAGCACCGACGCTAACGCAACGAAGCGGCGAAGGCACCTGTGAAAAATGACAGGGGGTTAGATCGATTGGCGATAGCCCAAGGCGGTGCCTGTATGAGCGGGGTTGCGCCGCACTGGGCCGCGAGGCGGCCCGCGATCAAACTGCGGCGCAGTGTCAGAGCGAATGGGGACAGCCGGTTCCAGGGCTGCTTGTGCAGCCCGGCGCGGGGCAAGCCCGCTCACCACAAAACAGTGTTAGCCGTTGACGAAGTGCAACAGCGTCAGTGCGTGCCCTGATAGATAAGTTTGTCCGGGTTGAAGTGTTCGACCACGCTGCCGGGTTGCGGCAAGCCCAGAATGTGGCCCTTGATCTTGCCCACCACATGCATTTCACACGGCTTGCAGTCGAATTTCAGGGTCAGCACTTCGTCGCCGTGGATCAGTTGCATCGGCGCCACCTTGGTCTTCACGCCCGTGACGCCCTTGGCCTGTTTAGGGCACAGGTTGAACGAGAAGCGCAGGCAGTGCTTGGTGATCATCACTGGCACTTCGCCGGTTTCTTCATGGGCTTCGAAGGCCGCGTCGATTAACTTCACCCCGTGGCGGTGGTAGAAGTCGCGGGCTTTCTGGTTGTAGACGTTGGCCAGGAACGACAGGTGCGCTTCCGGATAGACCGGCGGCGGTGTGGTTTCGGCCTTGCGCCCACCACGGGGGTGCGCCGCGACCCGGGCGGCGGTCAGCGCTTCGATGACTTCGCGGCGCAGTGCCTTGAGCTGCGAGTTGGGGATGAAGAACGCCTGCGGCGCATCCAGCTCGATGGCAGTGGCGTGGTATTCGGTGGTGCCCAGTTGGCCGAGCAAGTCGCGCAAGGTATCCAGCGCCTGTTCCGGTTTGTTGGCCACGCCGAACGGGCCGGGCAGGGTGACGCTGGCGCTGATGCCTTCCTCGCTGGTAGCGGTGACGTGCAACTGCTCTTCACGCAAACGCGCGACCCACGCAAGGCCGATACGGCGCTCGGCCGAGGTCTTGAGCAGCGCCTGCTGCCAGTTGTGGTCGAGGTTGCGGTTCAGCGGATGGTTGGGGCGCAGTTGGTGCAGGCCGGCGGGCATTTCATTCGGCTCAACGCGATAGCGGTAGCGCTTCTGGCCGTCTTCCTCGAACTCGCCCTTGGGCTCGGCGATGTTGGCGCGGAACCCCACCACTTCACGCTTGACCAGCACGTTCAGGCCATCGCCATTGGACAGCGGCTCATGGGTGACTACCTGCAGGTCGCGCTTGCCGGTTTTTTCCACCACACCCACCGGCAGGCCGGTGAAGGTCGGCGTGTCGAAAGCGCCGATGTCGATCTTGCGCTCGCTGACAAAGTAGTCGGTGCTGCCGCGGTGGAAGGTTTTTTCCGGGTCGGGCAGGAAGAAATGCGCGGTGCGACCGCTGGAAGCACGGGCCAGGTCCGGACGATCTTCGAGAATGTCGTCCAGGCGCTGGCGGTAATAGGCGGTGATGTTCTTCACATAGCCCATGTCCTTGTAACGGCCTTCGATCTTGAACGAACGCACACCGGCCTCTACCAGCGCACGCAGGTTGGCGCTCTGGTTGTTGTCTTTCATCGACAGCAGGTGTTTTTCAAAGGCCACGACGCGCCCCTGATCGTCCTTCAAGGTGTACGGCAGGCGGCACGCTTGGGAGCAATCGCCGCGGTTGGCGCTGCGGCCGTTCTGCGCGTGGGAGATATTGCACTGCCCGGAAAACGCCACGCACAGTGCGCCATGAATGAAGAACTCGATGGCGGCATCGGTCTCGTCGGCGATGGTGCGGATTTCCTGCAGGTTCAGCTCACGGGCCAATACCAGTTGGGAGAACCCGGCCTGATCGAGAAACTTGGCGCGGGCCAGGGTGCGGATATCGGTCTGGGTACTGGCATGCAGCTCGATGGGCGGGATATCCAGCTCCATCACCCCCAGGTCCTGCACGATCAGCGCGTCGACACCGGCGTCGTAGAGCTGATGGATCAGCTTGCGCGCCGGCTCCAGCTCGTTGTCATGCAGGATGGTATTGATGGTGGTGAACACCCGGGCGTGGTAACGGCGGGCGAACTCGACCAGTTGAGCGATATCGCTCACTTCGTTACACGCGTTGTGGCGCGCGCCGAAGCTGGGGCCGCCGATATAGATGGCGTCGGCGCCGTGCAGGATGGCCTCGCGGGCGATGGCTACATCGCGGGCAGGGCTGAGCAATTCCAGGTGATGCTTGGGCAAGGACATAGTTTTTTTAGTCAGGCTTGTCACGGTTGAGGCGCGCATTGTAGCCGTGAAATGCCTGACCGGCATCACTTCAGGCCTTGGCCGCCATCGCGGTGACTTCCACGCGCATGCCTTCAACCGCCAGTGCCGCCACGCCAACCGCCGCGCGCACGGGCCAGGGCTTGGCGAAAAAGCGTTTGTAGACCTCGTTGAAGGCCGCGCGATCGGCCATATCCGTCAGATAAATGGTCAGGTGCATCACCCGATCCATGGAACTGCCGGCTTTTTCCAGGGCGACTTTCAGCGCTTGCAGCGTGCATTCGCTTTGCAGGGTGATATCCCCCAGTTCCAGGCTGCCGTCGGCGCGGGTCGGGATCTGGGTCGACACCAGGATGCCGTTGAAGCCGACAACGTCGGAAGAAATGGACTCGGCATCCGGGTCCGGAGTGTAGGACAGATCGTGGTTGGCCATGGGCACCTCTGGTGGGCAAAAACACAAAGGCGCCATGGTCCTCGAAATCATTGGCCAGGGCAAACCGAGGGCTATGGCAATACGCTTTTTTGACGCCAGAAAATAAAAATTAAAGCCGCGTAAAGTCGCTAAAACTGGAGCCGATAGCTACTTTAGAAGCAGGTTCTCCGTACGGCAGAGGGTTCGTCATGTTCAATAACGCATTAAAAACAGAACTGGCGGCCAGGAAGGCCGAAGTCACCGAATACAAAGGGCTGAACGCCGCGTTGGAACGCTCAATGGCGGTGGTCGAATTCGACCTGAACGGCAAGGTGCTGCGGGCCAACGATAACTTTATGAAAACCATGGGTTATAGCGCCGATCAACTGGCCAACAAATCCCATCGCGACTTTTGTTTGCCTGCACTCACCAGCAGCCCGGCCTACAGTGAATTCTGGGCGGATCTGCGCGCCGGCAAATTCGTCTCGGGCACCTTCAAACGGGTGGGTTCCAACGGCAAAACCGTCTGGTTGGAGGCCAGCTACAACCCGGTGTTGGATGAACGTGGCCAAGTGCTGAAAGTCGTCAAGTACGCCTTGGACGTTACCAGCAAGGTCGAGCAGGAGGCCGCAACCCGCAGCAAACTCGCGGCGCTGGACCGGGCCATGGCGGTGATCGAGTTTGATTTGAGCGGCCACGTACTCGATGCCAATCCCAATTTCCTCAATGTCATGGGCTACTCCCTTGCCGAGCTCAAGGGCAAGCATCATCGCATGTTCTGCGAACCGAGCCTGGTCAACAGTGGCGAATACGCCGACTTCTGGCGTCGCTTGAACAACGGTGAATTTTTCACTGGGCAATTCAAACGCATCGGCAAACATGGCCGCCCAGTGTGGCTGGAAGCCAGTTATAACCCGGTCTATGACATCGACGGCACGCTGCTGAAAATCGTCAAGTTCGCCAGCGATATCACCGAACGCGTGGAAAAATTCGAGGAAGACTCGCGCGGCGCCTCGCGTGCCTACCATATCTCGTCGGAAACCGAGCGGTTTGCCGAACACGGCACTCAGGTTATCCACGACACCGCCACGGAAATGCGCCGGATTGCCGAAAACATCGGCGCCTCCGCGCGATTGGTGGGGCAGTTGGGTGATCGTTCGGAGCAGATCACCGCCATCGTCAATACCATCCGCGGCATTGCCGACCAGACCAACCTATTGGCCCTCAACGCGGCCATCGAAGCGGCGCGCGCCGGTGACCAGGGTCGCGGCTTTGCGGTGGTGGCCGATGAGGTTCGCCAGTTGGCCGGTCGCACCAGCCGTTCCACGGCGGAAATCGCCGAGATGATCGGCATGATCCTGTCGGAAACCCGCGACGCGGTGAGCAGCATGAATGCCACCCAGGAGGGCGCGCAGCGTGGCGTCAACCTGGCGGATCAGGCGGGTTCGGTGATTCTGCAGATACGCACCAGCACCAGCGATGCCGTGAAGGCGGTGAGTATGTTTGCGTCGAAGCTGGATGAATCGGAAGTAATTCCGAAAACTGCGGTGGGCTGGGTTGGCTGACCGAGGGACAGACCCGCGTGGGAGGAGGGGGGCAGCCCCCTCGATCCACCGGGTAGTTACTCTTTTACGTCCATGAATTCTTTGGCCCAGGCTACGTAGCTCTCGGGCAACGTGTAGGTGTGGGTCAACTCGGTGGCACTGAGGTTCGAAGTGCTGTGGGTCAGCTGGCGTTGGGCGCGCAGGCTGTCGTAGGTCGCCTTGATCGCCGCGAAGTACGCGCCATGGCCGGCCACGATGACCCGCACACCCAGACTGGCCAGGCGTTGCGCGTCGTTGAGTTTGGGATTGCCGTAGGTCACCAGCATCAACGGCACCGTGAGGTTTTCCGCAATTTTCTCCAAGTGCTCGAAGTCGCTGACGCCCACCATGCAGATGCCATCGGCACCGGCTTTCTGATAGGCCAGGGTGCGTTCGATCACCGCTTCGGTCGGTAATACGCCGGCGTTGGTGCGGGCAATGATCGACAGCTCTGGGTCAACCCGCGCTTCCAGCGCCGCGCGAACTTTACCGATACCTTCGTCTATGGAAATCAAATCCGTGGACTTGCGCCCGAATTGCGCCGGCAGCAGCGTGTCTTCGATGGTCAGCGCGGCGACGCCGGCACGTTCCAGTTCTTCAACGGTGCGCATCACATTCAGCGCATTGCCGTAACCGTGATCGGCATCGGCAATAAAGGGCAACTGCGCGACACGACCGATGCGGGTGGCTTGCTCAACGAACTCACTCAGCGTGATCAACGCAAAATCGGGGGCCGCCAGAACCTGCAACGAGGCCACGGAGCCGCCCAGGATACCGACCTCGAAACCCAGGTCGGCGGCAATCCTTGCCGACATCGGATCAAACACGGAAGCGGTTTCAACGCACGCAGGCGTTGCCAACAATTCACGAAAATTAACGCGCAAGGCTGAGTGGGACTTTTTTGGCATGATCTTTCCTGGTTGGGGCCATTGACGACATACGATCAATGCCTATTGGTAGACGTGTGAGACTACCACGTAGGAAAACGCGGGATTATGACGTTTGAGAATGGGGTATGCGGGAAGCACATAGGACGGGGTTGATGATTTAGATAGAAGACCCCGACATATAATTGAACAAGTGGGCGATGTTAGATGTTCATAAATCGTCGCTGGCCTCGTAGCCTATAGCCTGCGTAAATGCCGATGATTCGGTACGTACACTGGTGGCCGAGAAGGGCAACGTCCATATCGAAGCGCTGGACCAGGGCAAGGGCCATGTGATCGTGACCCTGTCCTCTAAGGGGCGCGGCGCAAATGATTATGACGAGGTCACACGGTACCTGGCCGATGGGCAAACATGGGCATACTCCGCAGACCACTTAAGTGATAGTGATCGTGCTATCCGCATTCACGCAGTGAACTTGAACGGCAGAAGCGGGAACCCGTTCGATTATCGAACCCTGAATTCAATGGCTCAGGTACATGGGCTGAATGGGGCGTGCACCGGCTTCAATCGAGCAGGCGACTGACCTCACGCAGACGCGCGTCGTTCAGGTTCCCCGTCGACGCCAGCAGATTGAGCTGCGCGAGCAGAATCGCGTAGCGTTGCTGGGCCAAACGTTGCTGGGTGTCCGTGACTTTCTGCTGTGCGTCCAGTACCTCCGTGTTGATGCGCGCACCGGCCTCGAAGCCGTGGGTCACCGACGTGAGGTTGACCTGGCTGGATTTCAGCGCCTGTTTGAGCGCCTGGTATTGGCTCATGCCGCTGGTCACTTGCAGGTAGGCCTGGCGGGCCATCAGCCCGGCGCTGCGGCGCGCATCTTCGAGTTCATCCAGGGCTTTGCTCTGCAACGCATGGGCTTCGCGCACGCGGCTGCTGGTACGGCCGCCGCCATACAGTGGCACGCTCAGTTTGACCCCGACCACCGTCTGGTTATAACGATTCTCCGGCAGGGTGATGTCGTACACATCGCCGCCGACCGAGGCAAAACGGCCATGGGCGGCGATCAGGTCAAGGGTCGGCAAGTGGCCGGCTTGTTCCTTGTCGATGTCCATTTCGGCCAGGCGCTGGGCAATCTGCGCCCGCTGCACGGCGAGGTTGCCTTGTTGTGCGGTGGTGGCCCAGGCGCCGATCGCGGCGGGCACCGGAGCGCTGAACTGTGGCTCCTTGCCCGACCATGGGCGCGCCTGGGCGGCGGTCAATTGGGTGAGGGCTTCGGTGGCGATATCCAGCGCGCCGCGTGCGGCGATTTGCTCGGCGAAGGCCTGGTCGTATTTGGCCTGAACCTGTTCGAGCGCGTTGTGGGTGCTGGCGCCGTCGGCCAACAAACGCCGGGTGCGGTCCTGGCTCTCCTGCAGGGTTTGCAACTGTTGCGTGCGGGTGTTCAGCAGTTCCTGGTTAAGCAGTACGTTGAAGTAGGCGCGGGCGACACGCAGCATCAGGTCCTGGCGCGCCTGTTCGGTCTGCACCTCGCTGGCGCTGATCATCAGTTTGCTTTGGTCGTGGGCAACCACACTCTGCCAGCGCAACAGCGGTTGGGTGAGAACCACGGCATAGGCGTTGGTGTTATTGCGGTTGCGATGGTAGTCGGACGAATCCTCGGCATCGACCCACGCCGCGCCGCCGGTGACCGACAGGTCCGGTAACAGGTTGGCACGGCTTTGCGGTTCTTTTTCCGCGGTGGCCAATTGTTGCGCCTGTGCGGCGGCGAACTTCATGTCGTGGGTCAGCGCCTTCTGGTACAGCTGGTACAAGTCTTCCGCCGCCGCATTGGCCGGGCAGCAGGCGAGGCTGAGGCCGCACAGGAAAGTGAGCAGTGTGATCGGGTCGAGATGCAGCCCTGGAATACGCAAGGGGATGTGCTCCACTGGAGAAGTTATCGGCTGAGGGTGCTTCTGCGCATCATCAGCACCATGGGAATGCCGATGGCCATGACCGCGCCCAATGTGCCGAACAGCATGCTGAAGGCCAGCATTTGCGCTTGTTCACGCGCTTGCAGGTAAGGCATCAGGGCCAAGGCTTGTTGATGGCTTGCAAGGTTCAGGGACAGAAACAGCGGGTTGGATTCCACGCCGCCCCAGCCACTGGCAACCAGGCTGGACTCGGTCACATGCTCGGACAGCAGGCGATAGCGCTCCCACGAGAACCGCGTGAGCAGGGTCGCGGCAATGGCGATGCCGACGCTGCCGCCCAGCTGGCGCATCAGGTTGAGCACGCCCGAAGCGCCCGAGATCAACGTCAGCGGCAGACGGCGCATGGCCAGGTTGGTCAGCGGTACGAAGATCATGCCCAGGCCCAGGCCGCGAATCACCAGGGGCCAATAGAGCGTGTCCGGGTTGCTGTCGAGGGTGAACCGGGTGTGCAGGAACATCGCATAGCAGTACATGACGATGCCCAAGGTCACGAACACGCGCTCGTCGATCTTGTTTTCCTGGGACAGCTTGCCGATCACCAAGGTGCTGATGGCACTGGCCACCGCCCCGGGGAAAATCACCAGCCCGCTCTGGTACGCGCTCTGTGCCAGCAACGTCTGCAAAAACAGCGGCACCATGAATAACGTGCTGTACAGCCCGAAACCCACGCAAAACGCGCAGATGCAGCCCATCACAAACTCGCGGTTCTGAAACAGCGCCACATTGACGATCGGGTTGGTCGCGCGCCGTTCCCACCAGAAGAACCCCGCCAGGCTGAAGCTGCTGAGCAACAGGCAGGCAACCGTCCAGTTCGATTCCATCCAGTCCCAATGCTCGCCGCGCTCCAGCAGGATCTGCAGGCTGCCGACGCCCAGGGCCAGCAGGCAGAAGCCGCTGTAGTCGACGCTGCTGGGTTTGCTTTCATTGGCGGAGTCGCCGATGCACAGCCAGCACAGCAGCAGGGCCACAGCACCGATAGGCAGATTGATCAGGAATATCCAGTGCCAGGACAAGGTGTCGATCAGATAGCCGCCGACCGTGGGGCCCAACGTCGGCCCCATCATCACGCCAACGCCGTACAAGGCCATGCCGCTGCTGACCTTCTCCTTGGGGAATACGTCGTAAATAATTGCCTGTGAAATCCCCAGCAACCCGCCGCCCGCCAAGCCTTGCAGTACGCGGAATGCCACCAGTTGCCAGAGTTCGGCGGAAAAGGCGCAGCCCACGGATGCCAGCACGAACAGCGCCGTGGAGACCAGGTAATAAGTGCGCCGCCCGAACCAGGCCGACAGCCAGCCGCTGACCGGCAGGATCACTACGTTGGCCACCACGTAGCCAGTGGACACCCAGGAGATTTCATCGACCGACGCCCCGTAGGTGCCCATCAGGCTGGGAATCGCCACGTTGACGATGGTCACGTCGAGCAGTTCCATCATCGACACCAGCGTCACGGTCAGCGCAATCAGATACGGCGACTTCATAACGTGTGGCTGCCGTGCTGTTGCGTGGCGACTTCGACGAAGGCGCTCATGCCGGGGCTCAACAAGGCTTTGTAGTCATCCGGCACGTCTTTGAGGGCAATCCTGACCTGCACGCGCTGCACCACCTTGGTGAAGTTGCCGGTGGCGTTCTCTTGGGGCAGCAGTGAAAACTTTGCGCCGGTAGCCGGTGCGAGGCTCTCGACTACCCGTCGAAAGCCTGCCCGGGAAACGCATCCACAGTGACCTTGGCCAATTGGCCGACCCGCACGCGCCCGACCTGGGTTTCCTTGAAGTTGGCGGTAATCCACAGCGGGTCGGTGGCAATCAGGCTCAACAGCTTCTGCCCGGCGACCACGAATTGGCCCGGCTCGACTTCTTTTTTCGAGACGATGCTGCGCACCGGCGCGGTCTGACGAGTGTCGTGCAGCTTGATCCGGGCCTGTTCAAGTTCGGCTTGCGCCGCCGCGATCCGGTAGTCCTGCACTTTCAGTTCGGCTTTGTTGGCCAAGGTGCTTTGCGCGGCAGCCTGGGCATTGCCGCGTGCCGCTTCCTGGGCGTGGCTCAGGGCGTCGAAACGCGCCTTGGCCACCTCGACATCCTGGGTGCTCAACACACCTTGGGCGCCCAGGCGGCGGGCGCGCCCGTAATCGTTGCGCGCCTGCTCCAGATTGGCGCTCGATTGTGCCAGCGCCGCTTGCGCCGCCTGGCGCATTGCGACCGCGCCGAGGACCTGGCTGTCCAACGCACCCGGACCGCCGCCGCGCCCTGCGGCGGCAAGCAACGCCTGCCATTGCGCCTCACGCTGCTCGACCTGGTATTGATATTCGCTGTCGCGGATCTGAAACAGCAGATCACCGCTTTGCACCGTGACGTTGTCTGTCACCGGCACGCTCATCACCACGCCCGAGAGCTTGGCGCGCACCGGAATGATCACGCCATCGAGCTCGGCGTTATCGGTACTCACGTACGCGTTGGAATACTGCCAACGCTGCCAGCCGAGCAGCAGTAACCCACCGACCACAACGCCGCACAGTGTCAGTTTTATCAATTTACCTTTGGTCATGTCCTGCTCCCTGTGGTCATGCGAGGCTTAGGCACTCAGGGCGGTCCGTGGCGTGTTGCGCTTTGTGCTGCAGGAAGTGATGCACGCCATCCCACAAATCGATGCGCGATTTGATCGCGGTCTTGGCGCTTTCGACCATGTGCTGGTGTTGCACAGGGGTGGTGACGATTTCAGCGATGATGCGTTTAGCGGCCGGGCCGTGATCGTCGCCATCCATTTCGATGTGGCGCTTCAAGTAATAGGTGAGCATCGGCACCTCGGTTTCGCTGACCGACCATTGCGACAGCAGGCGTCCGAACATGTCGGGGATGATGTCTTCACGGCCAAAGAAGAAGTACGCCAACACCGCTTCGGTGGTGCCGTGTTGCGCCACATCGAGCGTCTGGCACATGAACACTTTGGCCGCCAATGGGATATCGCGGTCGCTGAGGGCCTTGGCCAGCGGTTCCTTGGCCTGGATGGCCGCGAGGAAACGGCGGAATACCGAGCTGTCGGCGCCGATTTCATCCATGGCGGTCAGGTACAGGTCCAGGTGGCTGATAAAGCCGCCATTGGGGTGTTCGTCGGTTTCTTCCCCGACCACGATTTCATTGATCAAGCGCGCAGCCGTGATATGCGTTGGCGGTACCCACGGCAACTCCACACAGGTGAGGTCGCGCTGGATGCGCTTGAGCAGGGTCATGAAGTCCCATACGGCAAACACATGAAATTCCATCAGTGTGCGTACATCTTCAACGGTGCGGATATTGGCGAAAAGCGGATGGCCGAATAACTGGGCGCGCTCGGTTTCAATGTGGCGGTCGATATCAAAAGGCATAGCAGCTCCTGCGGCCTGATGGTTCAGGCCAAAATCCATGGGGAAAGTAAGGACCGTTCAGTCGTTCAGCGTGTCGCCACGGTAAGGATGGCGACCGGAGGCGTACTTGAAGGACGGTATGAAGCGTGTCTCCAGCAGGTATTGCCGGTCTGCATACCACCCCGCGTCCAGCAGTTGGCGGTGGACCTTGGGCAGGCGCCAGCACGGCACCGCTGGATAAAAGTGATGTTCCAGGTGAAAGTTCGCGCCGGCGTGCAGCCAGGTGCTCAGGCGCGAGGTGCGCGAGCGGGCAGGGGGCTGGTCATGGCCCTCGCTGAAGGCATGTTCCTGATAGGCATTAACTGCCGAGAGCAGGAACGCAACCGCCAGGCTCAAGGCAAACCCAAGCAGCAGCCCGTCGATCTGCCACAGGGCGACCGCGTAGACACTCAACCAGCCGACCTGGCACGCGATATTGCAACGCGCCAGTCGTCGCACCTGGGCTGCGCTCAAAGGCGAAGGCAAGGGCGATGGGCTGACCGGCGGGCCGAAAGCCAGGCGCAACGTCGCCTGCAGATAGTTCGAGGTGGCCAACAACCGTGACAGCGCAAGGCGGCTAAACAGGCTCCGATAACGCGAGAAGTGCCGATAATCCGGGTCCTGTTCGCTGTTGCTGTAGCGATGGTGTTGCCAATGGTCGACGAAGTAACCGGTCACGCAGAATCCAGGCAGCAACGAACTGGTGAAAATGCCCAGGTAGCAACTGTGCATAGGCGTGCTGCTCAGGTTGAAATGGAAACCTTCATGCCCGAGGATCGCTTGCAGAAACCACCCGTACCCGGCCAGCACCCAAAGGGGCGAGCACAGCAACACCCACAGGGTGGCGGCCGTGTTCGCCACCCACACAAACAGCGCGAGGGGCAGCAGGAAGAGGCACAAGGCGTAACCGATGATCAACAAGGACTCACCCGACCGGGCCTTGAACAAGGCCCGATCGAGGCGGACCTGAGGCTTGCTGTGGAGTTGTCTGGCCATTGGCAACGCGTTACTCGATCAGTTCAGGTTTGAGCGCGAGGTGCCCGCCGCGGGTCAGCGTGCGCAGGCGCAGGGCGATAAAGGCGTCGACCACACTTGGTGCGATACGCGCGGTGTACATGGCCAGCGTGCCCATAAAGGTCAGCCCGCGGTTGCGCAGGCCGTCTTTTTGGCAGGCGCGAACCAGGCCATCGGCGGCGGCATCGAGTTTCTCTTCGAGAGACAGCAGGGTCCTGTCACCCCACATGAACGTCACCAGGCGCTTGACCGACAAACCCACGCGCTGGGCGGGCAAGTGAATGGCGGTGTCGATAAAGCCCGGGTACACGGTGACCACGTCGAGCTGCCCGCGATATTGCATGCGCAGCACGTCCGAATAAGCACTCAGCGCGCGTTTGCTGGCAGCGTATGCGGCCACATAAGGCGCGTTCACCAGGGCAAACAGCGACGACACGTTGACCACTTTGCCGCGCTTGCGCAGCAACCCCGGCAGGAACCCGGCCACCAGTTGCCATGGCGCGAACAGGTTCACATCCACCGCGCGGGTGACTAAGTCGGTGACGCCGGTTTCGCCGCGTTCCAGGGTCAGGGTGCCGGCGTTATTCACCAGGATATCGATGTCGCCGAAGTCGGTGCTGATGGCGCCAATCACCTGCGCCAGCGCCGTTCGGTCACACAGGTCGACTTGATAAAACCCATCCAGCAACCCGGGCTCTTGTGGCGCAAGAATGTCCAGGCCGATCACGGTGGCGCCCTGTTTTTTCAATGTGCAGGCCGCCGCGTAACCGAGGCCGCGCGCGGTTCCGGTGATCACGACGATTTTTCCGAGCAGGTTCATGGGTGCGCTCCGGCGATGCTGAAGGTTGAGTGGGACAAGTAGGTGTCGAGGTTGCTCGCCATCGAGATCTTCGCCGGCGGGTGAAACTGCAGGCCACGGCAGGCCATCAACCAGTTCGAACTCTGGTTGCTGGTGATAAACGCCATCCCACCGAGCATGGCGTGGGCCTGGTCCGAAAGCTCGGTGAGCAGTTGTTCGATGCCGTAGCGCACCAGCAGCAGGCGGGCCAGCACGTTCGGCAGGTCCTGCGGGTTGCGTTCGATATCCAGCGCCGCGCCTTCCAGGGCACTGATCGCCAGTTGCAGCTGAGCCGCCAGCTCCACGCGGTGATGGGGCGTCCAGCGCCCGGCCTCGATCACAGACTCGACCAAACCGGCGCAGACCCCCACGTAGGACGCGCAAATCAACAGCTCGAACCAGATGAAACCGACGGTTTGCACGTCGCCCAACAGGTGTTTGTAGCCGGCGGAAAACAACATGCGTTCGGGCACGAAGACTTCGTTGAGGCGCACCTCGATGCTTTCGGCGGCGGCCAGTGCGCTGTTCTGCCAGAACGGCGACCGCGTGATGCCCGGTGCATTCGCCGGAATCAGTGCGACCATCAGCTCTTCGCCCTCGGCGGTCTGGCGGGTGTAGCTGGCGGCGAGGCAGCAGGGCTTTTTGCTGCCACTGAGCAATACACCTTCAGGGGTTTGCAGCGCCTGCATGTTCGAATCGAGAATGCCGGCACCCGAGTTGCCTTCGGCAAACCCCGAGGACAGCAGCAAGCGCTTTTGTGCGACCGCCGCCAACAACAAACCTTCGGCACCGCCGCCGTTCTGGGTGAGGGCCAACAGGCTCGCCACGGAAAACTGATGCATGGTGCTGGCCACCGCCAGCGAGGGTGAGCGCGCGCCCAGGGCGATCTGCACATGCACGGCATCAAGGATGCCCGCGCCCAACCCGCCCGCGGCACGGTTGACCAACAGGCCGACCGGCCCTTGTTGCTTGAACAGGGCGATGACTTCGCTAGGCGGCGCTTCGCGTTCGGCGAATGCGATGCTCGCCAGGCGTTCGTCAAAACCTGGGGCGTAGCTGTGCAGCAAGGCACGCGAGCGATTCAACAGTGAAAGGGACATGGTTCAGGCCTTCAAGTAACTCGCCGGGAACAGACCGGTGATGATCGAGTGAATGTTGTCGCGGATGGCTTTGTGGGCCACGGGGTCGAGCATGTCGGCGAGCATCGGCAGGCCCAGGTCAAAGCGCGAGGCGAAGGTGATGACCGCGTCTTTGCCGTCCGGCAGTACTTGCCAGGTTCCGGAGAAGTGATCGACATCGCCGCTCATTTGCTCGAAGTGGATTTCCCGGGTCTGGGTATTGAACGTGTCACGCTCCTGCCACTTGAGAATGCCGCTGTGGAAATTGACTTCCCAGGAAGTGAACGACACCTGCTCGCTGACCTTATTGATCGTGATATTGCGCACCGACTCGCACAGCTCGACGTAGTTGCTGAAGTCGCTGATCACGGCAAAGACTTCATCAGCGCAGGCACTGGGGATATGGGCCAGTACGTTGACTTCTTGCATGGGGGAAACTCCAATCAAAGGGATGGTATTGAGGTGGTCAGCGCGTGGGCGAACCCCTCGATCAACCGATTGCAATCCTGGGCTGTCAGCAGCGGGGAAGGCGTGAGCCTGACGACCCGGTGGTCATTGAGCGAGTGGCACACAATGATTTGCTGTTCGATCAGGGCCATGACCATGTTCGCGGCGACCGAGGCGTCGCTGAATTCAAAGCCCAGCAACAAGCCGGCACTGCGCAACTTGACGCGCTCGGCCAGGCCCCTCTGCTGCAACAGCGCGCTGAAGCGGGCGCGCAGGTCCTGGCCCATCAGCCGGGCACGTTCCACGAGGTCTTCCTGCACCATCACTTGCAACGTGGCCTGCACGGCCGCCATGGCCAGCGGGTTGGCGCCGAAGGTCGAGGTATGCACCGTGGGGGTTGCGGTTGAACGGCGCGTAAATTGCCGCGCTGGCGACCATGGCACTGACCGGCACGCAGCCACCGGACAGGCTTTTGCCCACCAGCATGATGTCGGGCACCACCTGTTCCTGGTCGCATGCCCACCAATGGCCGGTACGGCCCATGCCGGACTGGATTTCGTCGATGATCAGCACGGCGCCGTACTGGTCGCACAGTGCGCGGACACGTGTCAGGTAGCCTGGCGGCGCGAGGATCACACCCGCTTCGGCCTGGATCGGTTCGAGAATCACACAGGCCTTGTCCGGCGAAGCGCGCAATTGCTGTTCCAGCGCGGCGCTGTCGCCGAAGGGGACGAACGTGCTTTCACTAAGCAGGCCGCTGAACGGCTCGCGGTAGCTTTCGCGCCCGGTGACGGCGAGTGCGCCGAGGGTCTTGCCGTGGAAGCCGCCGAGGGTCGACAGCGTGCGGCGACAGCCGTTGAGCCGGGCGAGTTTCAGGCCGGCTTCGGTGGCCTCGGCACCTGAGTTGCAAAAGAACACATAGTCCAGGTTGCCAGGGCAATGCGCAGCCAGGGCTTGCGCGGCGAAAGCCTGTTGCGGGTTGAGCAACAGCTTGCTGGCCAGGGCGTTTTGCTGCAGCTGCCGGGTGACGGCCGCCACCACCACCGGGTGGCCGTGGCCGAGGAAAAATACGCCATAGCCGCCGGCATCCAGGTACTTGCGGCCTTGGCTGTCGTAGATATAGACGCCATGGCTGGACTGTTCGATCGGCAAATTCATCAACGACGCGAGGCGCGCATACCCTGAGTTCACGTGCCGGCGGAAGTACTGGTCCACCTGTGCGGCGTCGGCTGCGGGTTCGGTAAGAAGCGGGTTCATGCGACTGACGCCTGTGCGACGGTTGGCATCGGCTGCTTGAGCATGCGCGTCAACGCGCCCAGCTTGGGCGCCAAGTGGTTGAGCGAGAGCAGTAACTCACGGCTGACATCCCGTGCGCTGAACGCCGGCTCGCCGAGTAACTCAGGGAGTGACGTGGGCAGCGGTGTACGCAGGCAGGCATAGCGACACAGCTGGTTGGCGCGGCCCAGCGCGGCCTGGATATTGCCGGTCAGTGCCGGGAGGAACACTGGGCGGATCAGCCGCTCATAAATATCCGGCGCCATGCAGCGCGGCCGGGTGAAGGCTTGGGCTTGGGCTTCCATGGAATGGCACATCAGGTCCAACAGGCCGTTGAGATCAAGCGCCTGCGGGCCACTGGTGAGAAAGTAGTCTGCGCCGATCAAGCGCTGGCGCAACGCGTTGGCAATCGCCCGCGCCGCCACGTCACGGGCGATCAAGTCGATATACCCGGCAGGCGGGCAGGGCACGATAGGCAGCACGCCGGACATCATCAGCCCCATGGTCATATGAAACCCCTGGAAGCTGGGCATGTGCCCGCTGTCCGAGTCGCCGATGATGATGGAGGGACGAAAGATCGAAACATCGATACCCGCTGAGCGCACCAGCGTTTCAGCCTGGCGCTTGGCGACTTCGTAAGGCGTTTCTGCTTGCACGCCTTCGTAGTAGTCGCACGGATGGGTGAAGGCGGTGCTGATGTGGTAAAGCGGCACGTTGGCTTGCTGGACAAAGTTCACGACGTTTTCGGTGCCGAGGTAGTTCACCGAAAAAATCTGGTCGATATCGCCATCCATGCGGGTCACCGCTGCGGCGTGGATCACCCAATCGACACGCTTGAGCAGCGCTTCATAATCGCCGACGTCCAGCCCCAGTCGCGGGCTGCATATATCGCCCTTGAGCACCTCCACTCGCGGGTGGCAAATGCGGCTTTTACGCGCCAGGCATACCAGGTCAAAGTCCTCTGCCAGGCAGTCGATCAGTGATTCACCGAGTACGCCTGAGCCCCCCGTGAGAAGGACGGTTAATTTTTGCTGTTCTGACATGTAGGACGCTTCCTGCGGACTCATCGAAAGAATTAACGGTGCGTTCCGCCAAATCCCGGGCACGGATACCCCTGGCGAACACTCTTGCATTCACTGTCGGTAGCGCTGAGGTGCTGTGTGAGGCCGGCAATCAGCGCTTATCGTTTTCGCGAATAAGATGCGATCGATATTGGCTTTTTGATATCAATGCGTCTTGAACGAAACGCTTGTCTTTCGCAAAACCCTGGCAGCGGTGCGGGGCGTCATGCCAATCATGCGGCGCATGATGCGGGCCAAGTGCGCCTGGTCGGAAAAGCCGCCATCGGCGGCGGCATCCGACAAGGTGGAACCGTCAGCGAGGGATTTGGACGCGCGCTCGAGTTTGTTCCAGATGATCCATTGGGACAGCGACACGCCCATCTGGTGCGTGGCGACATAGCGCAAGCGCGGGCTGGACAGGCCGACCGCACTCGCGGCGCGGCTGACGGAGCCCGGACCGTCGCGGTCCAGGCGCAGAATGTTCAAGGCCTTGTAGAGGCGTTGGTCGATGGGCGACGTAATCGCCAACAAGCGCCCCAGCGCTTCCACAAACTGAGACAGGGAGCTGGAGTGGTGAAAGCACTCGAGCAGTTCGTCACTGGCCAGGGCGATGCCATTGTCTTGCAGCAACGCGTTGAGCGCACGCCCCAACGGGGTATCCGGGTTGACGTAGACAAAGGCCACCGGATGAATTTCGGGCACGGCGCGGTGCTCGACATTGGGCCCGATGATCACGCCGGCCGCGCGGATCGACTGGCCTGGCAGCTCCAGGGTGACGGGCTGGTGTACGCCGATGCACAGCTGAATGGCAACATGGGAGTGGGCAGTGTTCTGATCCGCGCGGCCAATGTAGCCGGCCCATGAATCACCAAAGGTAACGTTGCCATCCCACATGTAAGGTCTTCCTGACTCAGAGGGTGAATTTTCCGTGTGCAGGGTAGGCCTGCGCCGGCCTTGATTCAAGCATCGGGCAGCGGGTTATACCTGCAACGCGGCGCGCATGCCCGCCAATTTGATGCAGGTTTCGTCGTATTCGCTGGCAGGGTCGGAGTGTTCGACGATGCCACAGCCGGCAAATAGACGGGCTTGGTTGTCGTTGAGCAAGGCGCTGCGCAAACCGACGATGAATTCGCCGTTGCCGTGGGCATCCAGCCAGCCTAACGGCGCCGCGTACCAGCCACGGTCAAAGCCCTCGAATTGGCGAATATGCTCCAGCGCCTGGCCGCGTTCATGGCCGCCGACGGCGGGCGTCGGGTGCAGGACTGCGACCATGTCCAGCAAACTGCTCTGCGGGCGCAGTGCGCCTTCGATCAGCGTCGCCAAGTGCTGCACGCGGCTGAGCCGCTTGATGTGCGGCGCAGGGGGAACGTGCAACGGCCGTACCCAGGGCGCCAGGTCACGCTGAATGATCTGCACCACCACGGCATGCTCATGCTGGTTCTTCTGGCAGCCGAGCAGCGTTTGCGCCAGTTGCGCATCCTGCTCCGGGCAGGGATCGCGCCGGGCTGTGCCCGCCAGCGCCAGGGTTTGCAGGTGACCGTTGTGCAGCTTGACCAGGCGCTCTGGGGAGGCGCCGATAAAACACGCGTGGTGGCGTCGAAACGCGAACAAGTACGCCGTGGGGTCATTGATTGCCAGGGCAGCCAAGGTGCGCCCGGCACTGATAGGCCGGGAAAATTCGCTGACCACTTCCCGCGCCAGCACCACCTTGTTCAACGCGGTGTCGCGCAACACGTCCAGGGCATGCGCGACTTTGCTTTCCCAGCAGGCCCGCGGCAGGCTCTGGTCGCGGGTGTGCTGCCGTGCAGCCGTCGGGGGCGCGCCGCTGACGTAGCGATCCATCAGCGTGTTCCACTCCTTCAGTACGTGCTCGCAACAGCAACGTGCCGCATCGCTGGGCGCGACGCGCTGTTGGCACACCAGCCAACAGTCTGCACCGTCGCGCACCAGCAATAGCGTCATCAGCCACAGGGACGCATCGCCAAAACCCTGCCAGGCGGGGCTGGCCTTGACCTGATGATCGAACCGAAAGCCGCCGCACACCGAAGGCGCCAGCGGGCCGTGTATCACCGCGCTTTGCAGCCAGTGTCGCCATTGCGCATCGACCGAGGCAAAACGCTGAGGGCCCGCGCTGCTCAGTTCCGCCGCACCCCCCAGCCGAACAGGATTTTGTCGTCTTCCGGCGCCCGCCAGAACAGGCACTCGGCGCCAGGTTGGTCGACGCTGCCAAACAGTGCCAGCAAGTCCAGCGGGGCGATCCTCATCGAGTAACTGGCCAACACCGGCTCACCTTGTTCGACGGCACGCCGCTGGGCGTGCTCGAACACCTCGGTCAACCCCTCGGCATGGGCGTGCAACTGTGCAAAGGCCCTCATGCCAGCGTTCTCATCGCGCGCCAGTGCAACACTTGCTGGCCGATGTACCAATGGATGATCTGGGCAAACAGGGTTTCGACGAAGTGCGGGTCCAGCCCGGCCTGCTCGGCCCACTCGCGGCGTTGCGGGAGCATCTGGGCAACGCGTTCGGGCGCGGCGATGCTGCTTTCGGTCGGCTTGAAGCGCGCGGCGGCTTTGACGTAAGCCATGCGTTGGCGCATGAGGTCGATGATCTGGTGGTCCAGTGAATCGATGGCGTGACGAATGTCCTGCAGGCCATCACAGGCGTCGGGGGTTTTCATTGACAGGTTTCCTTCAAGGAGGGCGATGGGGTCGACAGCGTCGCGACGATGGCGTCGATGAGTGCCTGGCGCTGCTCGACCAGGTAAAAATGTCCGCCTTGCCAGCGCTGCAGGTGCAGTGGCCGGTGGCTGGCGGCTTGCCAGGCCATGGCTTCATCAAGCTCGATTTCCGGGTCTTGCTCGGGGTAGAACACCCCGATGCGGCTCTTGAGTGGCCGCGGTTGTGCGCAGGTGTAGGTTTCAACGATGCGGTAATCGTTGCGCAAGCCGGGCAGGAACAATTCGCACAGGGCCGGGTTCTCCAGCAACGCATTGGGGCGTTCGGCCAGGCGCCGCACATCGTCCAGCAAGGCCGCGTCGGGGCCCAGGTGCAACTGCCCGCCGCGTTGGCGCTGCGGCGCCGGGTGGGCGGACACGAACAGATGGTCGACGGCGATTGCCCGTTGTTCCAGGCGCGTCGCCACTTCATACGCCACCACCGCGCCCAGGCTATGGCCGAACAACACCAGCGGCCGGTCGGCGTAACACGACAACGCGTGCGCGGCACCGTCGGCGAGGCGCTGCATGTCGGTCAGGCACGGCTCGCTGAAACGGTCTTCGCGGCCCGGGTATTGGATGGCCAAGAGGTCGATGTCGGCGGGCAGGGCGTGGACCCAGTCGCGGAAGAAACTCGCACTGCCCCCGGCATGCGCGAAACACACCCATCGCCAGCGTGGCATGGGCGTGAGTCGATAAGCGCGTACCCAGCGTTTGTCGTGCAGGCTCACGAAGCGGCACTCTGCAGCCAGGCCTGGCGCAGGCGCTCGCGCAGGTCCTTGCGGCTGACTTTGCCCACGCCGGTGTGCGGGAAGTGTGCGACGAACTCGATACGATCCGGCACCTTGAACGCCGCCAGGCCGTGGCCGCGCAGGTAATGCTTGAGTGCGAAGGCCGAGGGCGCCGGGTCACGCGCGACGATAAAGGCACAGGTGGATTCGCCGAGCACAGCATCCGGCATCGCCACCAGTGCGGCGTCGTGTACCTGGGGATGGCCGATCAGCAGGTTTTCCACTTCTTCGGCAGCGACTTTTTCACCGCCGCGGTTGATCTGGTCCTTGTCACGACCTTCGACCACCAGGTAACCGTCGGCGGTGCGCCTGACCCGATCACCGCTGCAATAGAATCCATCGGCGGTGAACGCCCGGGCATTGTGTTCGGGCAGGCGATAGTAGCCGCGAATGGTGTAGGGGCCGCGCACTTGCAGTTCACCCACCTCTCCCTCGGGTACCGGTTGGCCCTGTTCATCGACAATGCGTACTTCGTCATCGGCGCTCAGCGGACGGCCCTGGGTATGCAGCAGCAGATCCGGGCGGTCATCCAGGCGGGTAAAACACAATAACCCCTCGGCCATGCCCAGCACTTGTTGCAAGGTGCAGCCCAGCGTCGGCGTGACCCGTTCTGCCGCGCTGCTGAGCAATTTCGCACCGCCCACTTGCAGCACGCGCAGGCTGGACAGGTCGGCCTGGCGCTGGTCCTGGGCGTCCAGCCAGAGCATCGCCAGCGGCGGCACCAAGGCGGTCACGGTGACCCGCTGCTCGCTGATCAGCGCAAAGCAGGACTCCGGGTCCGAGCGGCGCGTACACACCACGCGCCCACCGGCCAGCAGGGTGCCGATCACACCCGGGCAACACAGGGTGAAGTTATGCGCCATGGGCAACGCGGTGAGGTAAACGGTGCGCGCATCCAGTTCGCAGACTTCGCTGCTGGCGCGCACGTTATAGAGGTATTCGGCGTGCCGCCTCGGGATCAACTTTGGCGTGCCGGTGGTGCCTCCCGACAGCTGGAAACACGCCACGGCGTCGGCGCGACCGGCGTCCCGTTCCAGCGGCGCGCTGTTGTAAAGCTCACTCAACACGGTGAACTCCTGCGCATCGCCGTCGATCACCACGTGGCGCAACAGCGGGTTGGCAGCGGCCAGTCGGCGCGCCATCGAGCGGCAATCAAAGCCCTCTAATTGAGCGCAGCCGATGTAGGCCGAGGCCTGGGCAAACCCACAAAACCCGCCGATCTCATGTTGACGGTGGGCGGGCAGGGCGAGGATCGGCCGGGCGCCCAGGCGGAACAACGCAAAGCACACTTCGATAAACGCAGTGCCGTTGGGCAAGTGCACCACCACATTGTCGCCCTCTGCGATCCCTTGCGCGTGCAAACCGCCAGCCAGGCGCCGACAGCGGTCTGCCAGGCTGCGGTAATTGAGGTGCAAGGGGCCGTCGGTTATCGCGATGGCCGATGGGTTGCGCGCGGCGACCGTATCGAGGGCCTGAGCGAAGGTCTGGTCTTGCCAGTAACCGGCCTGGCGGTAGCGTTCGGCGAACGCGGCAGGCCAGCCGGGCGCGTCGCCAACGCTGTCTGAATCGGGTGCGCAGGTGTGCAATGACATGGAATCCCCTATTTGTAGAAATAATTGGCTACAAACGTCTAAATGAGATCTATTATCATTGTCCTTCGCCGAGCGCTTCTCAACGCCAAGGCTTTCGGACCTGTGACTTTTTCATTAGATGAAATACACAGCGGCTATAAACAGGGAGGTTTACGGTTTAAAAGCCTCCTCCTCATTCAGGTCAGGCCCCGCGTAATGGCCTCAGGATCAAGGGAAAACCCAATGACTATTACGATCATCGCCCCCAGTCGACAAGAGACGCAGGCCGAACCCAAGGGCAACCAACCCGGAACGGTCTATCTGGACCCGCACATGACCCTGGTCACCGGCACGTTGTGGTCAGACAGTGAAAACTGGGTCGAGGACCCGCTGGAGCGCGGCCTCAAGTTGATTCTGGTGCAAAGTGGCGAGCTGTCGTGCCGCATCCCCGGGCACAGCGAGCAGTCGATCAAGGGGCCGAGCCTGTGCACCATCGTCAACGATGGCGAGTTCACCTCGTCGCAGATCTACGGCACCACCACACCACTGCGCTACACCATCGTCCAGCTGGACCTCGAATCCCTCGACCGCCACCTCGGCCTGGCCCCGCGCAAGCTGCTCAGCAGTGGCGGCGGCGACCCGTACATGATGGTGCGCCCGGCTCCGCGCGCGATGCAGGCACTGGCCACGCAAATTGCAACATGCCCGATGCAGGGCCCGAGCCGCTCGTTGTACCTGGGTGGCAAGGCGCTGGAATTGACCGCGTTGAGCGCGCAGTTCCTGCTCGGTGAGCGCGGGCAGCCTGAGCATAAGCTGCGCATCACCTCGTCGGATGTGGAGCGTGTACACGCCGCCCGGGACCGTCTGGTGCGCTCGCTGCTCGAACCGCCCAGCCTGAACGCCCTGGCCAGCCACGTGGGCATGAGCCCGCGCAAACTGACGGCGGGGTTTCGCAAAGTGTTCGGTACCAGCGTGTTCGGCTACCTGCACGAACATCGTCTCAACGAAGCCCACCGCATGCTCAGCGACGAGGAAAGCAATGTGTCTACCGTCGCCTATGGCGTGGGATTCAGCCCGGCGCATTTTTCCATCGCCTTTCGCAAACGCTACGGTGTATCGCCCAGCGAAATCCGTTGATCACGGCACGGTGTCTCTGAATCGAATGAAAAGGCCTGTTTATCTAAAGCCCTGAGCGCTTCCTGAAAAACCGCTTGCGATAGAGTTCCAATTGAGAATGGCTTCCATCTTGGTGAGCCAGGGACTTTATCTAGACGGGTCACAGGAAGCTTTTCATGAGCGAGCTGACAACAGCAGACACCACCGCACTGCGCAGATGGCTGATCGAACACCTTGCCCAGTTGCTGGGCGCTACCGTGGAAGAAATCGACAGCCTGGGCGATGAGGAAAACCTCTTGGGCTGCGGGTTGGATTCCATCCGCCTGATGTACTTGCAGGAGCGCCTGCGCAGCCATGGGTTGCGGGTCGACTTCGCCCAACTCAGCGCCGAACCCAGCCTCGCGGCCTGGCTTGACCTGCTGCATGGCCAGGCGGTGCGGCGTGTGGAGGTGACTGATGTCGCCCCGTTGAGCGCAGCCGACGACAGTTTTGAACTCAGCGCGGTGCAACAGGCGTACTGGCTGGGGCGCGGGCCCGCCGAAGTGCTGGGCAATATCAGTTGCCACGCATGGCTGGAATTCGATTGCCAGGGCATCGATGCGCAACGCCTGGAAGCGGCAGTCAAGTGCGTGCAAGCGCGTCACCCGATGTTGCGGGCCAGTTTCAACGACGGCCGCCAACGCATTCTTGGCGCAACGCAATTGCCGGTTTTCGACCATCAGGATTGGCGCCACCACACTCAAGCGGTTGCGCAAGACGCCTGGCACGCGCTGCGTGAATGGCGATCGCATGAATGCCTGGCCGTGGACGCGGGGCAGGTGTTGCTGGTCGGCCTGGTGCAGTTGCCCGAAGGCCGCGATCGTGTGTGGTTGAGTGTCGACCTGCTGGCCGTCGACGTGGAAAGCCTGCGCCTGTTGATGGCGCAACTGGGCCAGGCCTATCAGGCGCCGGCCGCGCTTGCGCCCGCGCCGGACGTGCAGTTTGCCGACTACCTGGGCCGGCGCCGCCAACGTCGCGCAGAGGCGTATGCGCGAGATCGTGAGCATTGGTGCAAACGCCTTGCGCAGTTGCCGGACGGCCCCGCACTGCCGCTGGCCTGTGCCCCGGAATCGATCCGTGCGCCACGGTTTACCCGCCAGGCTTACGTACTCAGTCACGCAGAAGCCGAACGCCTGCGTCGCCAGGCGACGGCCCATGGCCTGACGTTGCCCAGCGTGTTCGCCACAGCGTTCAACGCGGTGTTGGCACGCTGGAGTGAACAGTCGAGCTTCCTGCTCAATGTGCCGTTGTTCGATCGTCACGATGATCAGCAATCCATCGACCAGGTGATTGCCGACTTCACCACCTTGCTGCTGGTGGCGTGTGAAGATACGCCGCAGTTGCCGTTTGCCGAAGGCGCCCGACGCTACCAGCGCGACTTGCACGCCACCATCGACCACGCGGCGTTTCCCGCGCTGGAAGTGCTGCGTGAGGCACGTCGCCAAGGTCATCCGCGTTCCGCGCCGGTGGTGTTTTCTTGCAACTTGAGCGATTCGGGTTTTGTCCCCGCCAGCTTTCGCGAGGTGTTTGGCGACCTGCACGACATGCTCTCGCAAACCCCGCAAGTGTGGCTCGACCACCAACTGTATCGGCTTGAGGACGGCGTGCTGCTGGCCTGGGACAGCGTTGCCGAACTGTTCCCGCAAGGCGTGCCGCAGGCGATGTTCAGCGCCTATGTCGAGCTGGTGCAGCGTCTCGCCGACAGCGACTGGAACCAGCCGCAACCGGTGTTGTTGCCGCTGGCGCAACAGGCGCGCCGCGACCAGCAGAACAGTCTGCCGGCGTTGGCGCCGGGGCGTGGCCTGCTTGAAGACTTTTTTCGCCAAAGTGCCCGGCAACCCGACGCACTCGCCCTGATCTGCGGCGCGCAACGCTGGACATATAACGATCTGGCCACCCAAGCCCTGCGTATAGCGGCGGGTTTGCTTGAGGCGGGCATGCGTCAGGGCGAGGCGGTGGAGGTCTGCCTGCCGCGTGGGCCTCGCCAGATCGCCGCGGTATTCGGCGTGCTGGCGGCCGGTGGTTGCTATGTGCCGGTGGATACCGCACAGCCGGTTGCGCGGCGCAGCCTGATCGAATCGGCTGCGGGCATCACCCGAGTGATTGCCGATCAGCCGCCGGGCAACGCGCTGCAATGGCTTGACCCGGCGGTGCTTGAGCAGTCCGCGCCATTGGCCGCGCCGAAAACGCTATCGCCGCGCGCCAGCGCGTATGTGATCTACACCTCGGGCTCTACCGGCATTCCCAAAGGTGTTGAAGTCTGCCATGGCGCCGCAATCAACACGATTGATGCGGTGCAGGCCGAACTGCAGGTCACACCGAATGATTGCCTGCTGGCCGTGTCGGCGCTGGATTTCGACTTGTCGGTGTACGACCTGTTTGGCGTGCTGGGGCAGGGCGCTCGCCTGGTGCTGCTGCAACCTGAAGAAACCCGCGATGCGGCGCGTTGGGCGCAACTGATCGCCGAACACCGCGTGAGCCTGTGGAATTCGGCCCCGGCATTGCTGGAAATGGCCCTGGGCGTCGGCGCCGATGCCTGTGATTACCGAAGCCTGCGGGCGGTGTTGCTGTCGGGCGACTGGATTGCCCTCGACCTCGCCGCACGCCTGCGGCGCCACGCCACCGCGCAGTGCCGCGTGTACGGCCTGGGCGGCGCCACCGAGGCGGGTATCTGGTCGAACCTGCAAAGCATTGATGATGTCCCCGACCACTGGCCGTCGATTCCCTATGGCAAGCCTTTGGCCGGCCAGGCGTATCGGGTGGTGGACGCCACCGGGCGCGATGTGCCGGACCAGGTGATCGGGCAACTGTTGATCGGTGGCGCAAGCCTGGCGCGGGGGTATCGCAATGACCCGTTGCTGACCGCACAGCGCTTTCGCAGTGATGAGCACGGGCGTTGGTACCACACCGGCGACCGCGGGCGCTTCTGGGCTGATGGCACCCTTGAGTTTCTCGGGCGCATGGACCAGCAGGTCAAGCTGCGCGGGCAGCGTATCGAACTGGGGGAAATCGAAGCGGCGCTCACCGCCCACCCACGGGTTGAAAGCGCCTGTGCTGCCGTGTTGAACGGCAGCCTCGGCGCGGCCGTGGTGATCAGCCCTGAATCTGCATCGGCGCAGGCGTTGCCGGCCGTCTCGATGCTCGACGACACCTTGGCCGCAGAACACCAGGTCACCGGCGCAGCTGTTGCGCCGCCTGCTGCAAGACCCGCCGCCCAGCGCCCTGCTCGACACGTGGCGCGAGTGGCTGGCCGAGCATGTCGAGTCGCTCAGCCTGCACGACGCGTTGGCGCACTTAGGGTGGCGCGAGGCGGATCTGCACCGCATGGTCGGTGCCTTGCAGGTGCTGTTGCGCACCGAAGACGGCGCCTCGCAAGTGTTGTTCGATCCGTTGCTGGCACCGCAGGCCATGGCGTTGAACCTGCCGGCGGGCCGCCAGGTGTTGGACACCCTGAGCCAGGAGCTTCAACAACACAGCGGCACACCGCTGAAAGTCGCGGTGCTGGATGTGCGCGGCGGGCAGTTGCTGGAGCAATGGCTGGACCATGCGAGTTCGCGCGACGTGCAACTGACCTTGTTCGAGAGCAGCCCCGGCCTGCTGGCGGCCAGCGTGGGCAAGCGCCGGCGCGTGGCGAGCCAATTGCTGGTGGAGGGCGTGCTGCCCGCTGAACACTGGTCACAGTACGACGTGGTGATCAGCTTCGCGGCCTTGCACAGTTATGCTCAGCCCGGCGATGGCTGAATCTGGCGCAGGCACTGCTCAAGCCGCAAGGCCGCCTGTTGCTGGCCGACCTGTTGCGCGACTCGCCGTTGCGGCTGGTCAGCGCGGCGCTGCTGGATGAGCGCGCACCGGTATTGCCTGACGCTGCCGAACTGGCGCACCTGCTCGGCCAGAGCGGTTTTCGCCACCTGGAATGCCTGTGGCAAAACCCCGCGATGCTGCTGTTGAGTGCGCGTGCGGCGGATGAAACCCTGACCGCTGAAAGCCTCGACCAATGGCTGCAACAACGCTTGCCCCAGGCGATGCGGCCCGAACATCTGTGGTCCGTACCGCGCCTGACACTGGAATGCCAACGGCAAGATCGACCGCGCGCGCCTGCACGCCAGCCTCAGCGACGCGTTGCAACGCAGGCAACCGGCAAACAACGAAGACGGCGAACTCAGTGCCGAGCTACAGCCCCTGGCAGCGTGCTGGGAGGCCATCCTGGGACGGCCGGTGCGCAGCGCCCAGGCGAGCTTTTTCAGCCTGGGCGGCGACAGCCTGCTGGCGACGCGGCTGCTGGCCAGCGTGCGTGAACAACTGGGCGCCAGCCTGCGCATGAGCGATTTCTACCTGCAGCCGACATTGGCAGGCATGGCCGCGTTGCTGGTGCGCAGCGGCGAAGTGGCTATCGAGGAGGGCGTGTTATGAGCCTGGATGATGTGCTGCACATCTGCCGTGAACGCCAGATCGAACTCTGGGCCACTGACGGCAAGCTGCATTTTCGCGCGCCGCAAGGCGCATTGGATTCAGCCCTGGCGGAGCGTATTCGCGCCCAGCGGCCAGCGCTGCTGGTGCATCTTGCGCCCCAACAATGGCGCGCACAGCCGGAGCAGGCGCTGCAACCCTTCGCCTTGAGCGCGGTACAGGGCGCCTATGTACTGGGACGCAACCCGGCCTTTGACTATGGCGGCAACGCTTGCCACCTGTATGTCGAATACCCGTGGCCGGCGAACGTCGACACCGGGCACCTTGAACAGGCGTGGAACGCCGTGGTGCAACGTCACCCGATGCTGCGCGCGGTGGTCGATAACCATCAGCAACGTGTGCAAGCCCAGGTGCCATGGCAACAGCTGCCGGTGCATGACCGCCGCGACGCCACGCCCGAGGAATTCGAGGCGCACCTGAACAGCGTGCGCAAGCGCCTGGACCATGCCTGCCATGCGCTCGATCAATGGCCGATCCTGCTGCCCCAACTGAGCGTGGGACGCGAGCAGGCAATCCTGCATTGCTCGGTGGATTTCACCTTGTTCGACTACGCCAGCCTGCAACTGCTGCTGGCAGAACTCACCCAGCGCTACTTGGAACCGACGCGCCACTGGCCGGCGCTGGAGGCGACCTTTCGCGACTACCTCGAGCACGAACAGCAAGCGCGTGGCAGCACCGCCTGGTACGCCGACAAGGCGTGGTGGCTGGCGCGCCTGGACAGCCTGCCCGGGCGTCCGGACCTTCCGCTGAGCGAGCACGCGGGCTTGGGCTCCACGCGTTTCGCCCACCACCATGGCGTGTTGAGCAGCGGGCAATGGAACGCCCTGTGCGCCCTCGCCAGCGCCCAAGGCCTCAGCGCGGCGGGCGTGACGCTGGCCGCGTTTGTGGAGGTGATCGGGCGCTGGAGCCAAAGCCCGGAATTTTGCCTGAACCTCACCGTGCTCAACCGACCGAACCTGCACCCGCAGTTGAACCAGGTCGTGGGAGACTTCACCGCGCTGAGCCTGCTCGCGGTGGACGGCACCGAGGGCGCCAGTTTTGTCCAGCGTGCGCGGCGTATCGGCGCGCAGCTTTTCGATGACCTCGACCACAGCCGCTTCACCGGCGTTGAGGTACTGCGCGAACTGGCCCGTGTGCGAGGGCGTGGCGCCGACCTGATGCCGGTGGTGTTCACCAGTGGCATCGGCAGCGTCGAACGCATGCTCGGCGATGCCGGGCGTGTGTTGCAGCCGCCCAGCTACATGATCAGCCAAACCCCGCAAGTGTGGATTGACTGCCAGGTCAGCGACCAATACGGCGGTTTGCAGATCGGCTGGGATGTCCGCATCGGCGTGTTGCCCGAGGGCATGGCCGCGCAGATGTTCGCAGCCTACGTCGACTTGCTGCAACGCTTGGCCTGCGACCCGCAATTGTGGCAAGCGCGTGGCGATATCGTGCTGCCCGCGCAGCAGGCAAACCCGCCAATCCACGCCAGCGCCCCAGCGCGCAATATCGCCGACGGCTTCGCCCAACAGGCGCTGCGAACTCCGGATGCCCTCGTGATCAGCGACCGCGACGGCCGTTACCGCTATCGTCAGGTCGCCCAGCATGCCGCCGCGGTGCGCAAGGCGCTTGAAGCGCTCGGCGTGCAGCCGGGGGCGCGGGTGGCGGTGATGCTGCCCAAGAGTGCCTGGCAACTGATGGCGGTGCTGGGCATTACCCAGATGGGCGCGGCCTATGTGCCGGTGGACATCCGCCAACCGGCCTTGCGCCGCGAGGCGATCCTGCGCGACGCGGGGATTGCTGCGGTGATTGTCCTGCAAGCCCAGGCATGGCCGGACAGCCTTGAACTTCCGCGCGTCGCCATCGATACGCTTGCCGTCGACCCGCATTGGCCACCCCGTGAGCCGCTGGCGGTAGAGGCCGCGGACCTGGCCTACATCATCTACACCTCAGGCTCCACCGGCACGCCCAAAGGCGTAATGCTCAGCCATGGCGCGGTGGTCAACACCCTCGATGACATCAACCAGCGCTACGCGGTGAACGTCGATGACCGCGTGCTGGGCCTGGCAGAGTTGAGTTTCGACTTGTCGGTGTATGACTTCTTCGGCGCCACGGCGGTCGGTGCGCAGGTGGTGCTGCCCGACCCCGAGCGCGGCGCCGATCCTTCGCATTGGGCGCAATTGATGCAGGAACACGGCATCACCTTGTGGAACTCGGTGCCCGCACAAGGGCAGATGCTGGTGGATTACCTGGAGACCGAGCCCGGCGCAATCCCCGGGCCGCGCTGTGTGCTGTGGTCCGGCGACTGGATTCCCACCACGCTGCCGACCCGCTGGTGGCAACGCTGGCCCGAAAGCCAGTTGTTCAGCCTGGGCGGCGCCACCGAAGCGGCGATCTGGTCGGTGGAGCATCCCATTCGTGCCGAAGATACGGCCTTGCCAAGCATCCCCTACGGCCGGGCCCTCAAGCACCAGACCCTGGAAGTACTCGACGCGCTGGGCCGCCAGTGCCCGGTGGGCGTGCGTGGTGAGATTCATATCGGCGGACTCGGCCTGGCCCTGGGTTATGCCGAAGACCCGCAACGCAGCGCCGAGCGGTTCATCACCCATGCCAGCGGGCGTCGCCTGTACCGCACGGGTGACCAGGGGCGTTACCTGAACGCGGAAGGCTTGATCGAGTTTCTTGGGCGCCAGGATGACCAGGTGAAGATTCGCGGTCACCGCATCGAACTTGCGGAAATCGACGCGGGCTGGCTGGCCCATCCGCAGATCGCCGCGAGTACCACGGTGTTGCTCGGCGAGCGTCACGAACGTTCGCTGTGCAGCTTCGTCACCCTGCACACCAACGCGCCTGCGCCTCACCTGAGCACGCAGTTGGGCGAAGTCCTGCGCCAGGCTCGCCACACCCTTGAACACGCGGATTTCGGCCCGCGCGCCGCCATCGAAGCAGCACTGGCTGCGCTGGATCGGGCGGCGGATGTGTCGTTGCTGCACTGGTTGGGCGGCAGTGGCTTGCTGATCCCGGGGCAGTCCGTGGCATTCGACTCGCTGTGCCAGGCCTTGCAACTCGACGCCGGTCAGCATCGCCTGTTGCGGCATTGGCTTACGTTGTTGACCGACAGCGGCTACCTGTGTGCAGACAATGACGGTTGGCGCTGCCAGGTCAGCACGGCTGACCTGAGTCAGGACGATGCCTGGGCACAGTTCGCCCGTCTGGCGCCGAGCGGTCTTTGGCCGCTGGAATTGGTCGATTACCTGCGCACCAGCGCGACCCGCCTGGCCGAGCAATTGGACGGGCGCCTGAGCCCGGCAAGCCTGATGTTCCCGCAAGGCTCGGCACATATTGCCGAGGCGATGTACAGCCGTGGCCAGCATGCCCAAGTGCTGCATCGGGCCATGGCCGAGGCGGTTTGCGCGATCGTTGCGCGCCAGAGCCAGCGCCGCTGGCGCATCCTGGAAGTGGGGGCCGGCACCGGTGCCGCCAGTGCGCTGATCATCCCCGCGCTGGCGCCGTTGGTGGCGGACGGGGTGCAGATCGACTATGTGTTTTCCGACGTGTCGAGCTATTTCCTTAACGCTGCGCGCGAACGCTTTGCCGCGTATCCGTGGGTGCGCTTCATGCCGTTCGACATGAACAAACCCGCCTGCGAACAAGGGCTTGCCGCGGGGTCCCTGGACCTGCTGCTCAGCTCCGGCGCATTGAACAACGCCCTGGATACACCGCGCCTGCTCGCCGGGTTACGCCAATTGCTGCAAGCCGATGCCTGGCTGGTGATCCAGGAACTGACCCGCGAACACCGCGAAATCAGCATTAGCCAAAGCCTGATGATGGAGACGCCGCAGGACGTGCGCGCCGCCACCGGGCAGCTGTTCGTGCATACGGACCAGTGGCTGGCGTGGCTGAACAGCGAGGCCGGCGATCAGGCCGAATCGCTGGCGTCGGCCGACAGTGTGCTGCACCTGCTGGGCTACGACCTGTTGGTCGCACGCGTGAAAACCGACCGGCCATTACTGAGCCAGGAGACGTTGCTGGCCTTCATCGCCGAGCGCGTGCCGCGTTATATGGTGCCGGCGCAGGTGCGGATACTTGACCGCTTGCCGGTCACCGCCAATGGCAAGATTGACCGCCGCGCGCTGACCGCCCAAGCCGAGCAGCGCCAGCTCGAACCGGCACGCCGTGCGCGCACGGAAGTGGCGGATGAGTTGGTGCAGCGCTTGATCGTGCATTGGGAGCGAGTACTCGATTGCAGTGGGGTGTCGGCGGATCAGGATTTCTTCGGCGCCGGTGGTGACTCGCTGCTGATCGCACAATTGATCGCCGGCTTGCGCGAGCAAGAGCCATTGGCCCGTGCGCAACCCTTCGACCGCCTGTTGCGCTGGGCTCTCAGCCAGCCGACCCCGGAAGGCCTGGCCCAGCGCTTGCGCAGTGAGTCGAGCAGTGAAGCCCCCGCAGTGGTGCCCTCCACGGACCCCCGCCGTGCGCCGCTGGGTGGGCGCGGGCGGGTGGATGCGCTGACGGAACTGGCCGCGGGTGAAGGCACAGCGCGGGTGCTGGTGCATGAAGGGCTCGGCACGCTGCTGCCGTATCGCGGGTTGATCTCCGAACTGGCCGGCAGCGGCCCGTTGCTCGGATTGGCGGTGCACGACAGCGATGATTACTTGAGCCTGCCGCCGGAGCATATCAACGCCACCCTCGGCAAACGGTATGCCCAGGCGCTGTGGGACAGCGGCCGGCGTCGCTTCGACTTGCTGGGCTACTGCTCCGGCGGGCTAGTAACGCTGGAGCTGGCCAAGGCCCTGCTGCAATTGGGCGCAGAGGTGCGTCGGGTGGACATCGTATCGAGCTACCGCATTCCGTACCTGGTGGAGGATGAAGTGCAGATGCTCTACAGCTTCGCCGGCACCCTGGGGCTGGACACCGCTGCGCTGGGGTTGCCGGCGGCCGAACCGTTGCTCGACAAACACCTGGGTCTGGACGCCACTGCGCTCAAATCTCGCGTACTGGCGGCGGCCAAGGGCATTGCCGATGAGCAGTTGTATCGGGTGTTCGCTCATTCCGTGCGCGCCAGCCACTACAGCGACGGCGCGCCGTATGTGGGCGCCATCCGCCTGTTTGTGCCGAGCGTCGCCAACCCGTTGATCCCCGATCACCAGGCCGCTCTGCAGGCCTGGTGGCAGGCGGCGTCGTTGGCGCCGCTGACTGTGCAGACCCTGCGCGGCAATCACTTCGAGTGCTTGAACGCCGGGCTGAGTCGTTACTTGCTGGAGGAACGCCCATGACTATGCCTGTGAAAACCCTGGTGGTGGGCTCGCGCTTCGGCCAGTTCTACGCCGTTGGTGTGGCTGCGGCCGAGCACCTGGAACTGGTCGGGGTGCTGGGGCAGGGCAGCCGTCGCTCCCGCGCACTGGCTCGCTATCTCGAAGTGCCGTGTTTCGAGGCCTTGGCCCACGTACCCGCCGACACACAACTGGCCTGCGTGGCGGTGGGCGGCGCAGCAAGGGGCGAACAGGGCCCCGCCTTGGCGCAAGCGCTGATGGAGCGGGGCATTGATGTGCTGATCGAGCACCCGTTGCTGCCCCAGGAACTGCAAGACTTGCTGAGCACGGCGGCGCGCCTGCATCGGCGCTGCCTGCTCAACAGTTTCTATCCGCAGTTGCCGTGCGTGGCGCGGTTCATCGAGCTGGCGCGGCAGCTGCATCGTCAACAGGGCATTCGCCATATCGACGCCGACTGCGCGGTGCAGGTGAGTTACGCGACCCTCGATGTGCTGGCGGCGCTGTTGGAGTCGGTAGGCCCATGGTCGGTGGACTGCGTGGCACCGGCGCTGTCGGCCTGGCGGGATATCAGCCTGGTCATGGCGCAAGTGCCGGTGTCGCTGCGCGTGCTCAATGAGTTGGCCGCCAATGATGACGGGCGCATGCAGAGGCTGCAGCGCATCAGCATCGCCACTGACAGCGGCACGTTGCTATTGGCCTCGCCCCACGGGCCGTTGCTGTGGCTGCCGGCCGTGCGTGCGCCGGTGCAAGATGTCGACGGGGTGTTCGACCTGTTTGGGCCGCAGGCCGATGAGCCGCTGCCGTGCGCCGAAGTGTTGGAGGCCGCGGCGGCGGATTGGGCGCAGGTTTACCGCCGCGTCTGGCCGACAGCCGCGGCCAGTGCATTGCAACCGCTGATCACGGGGGTGGGGCTGGCGCGCCTGCAACAGCGCAGCCTGGAAGTGGTGAGGCTATGGCAGCAGGTGACGGCGGCGCTCGGGTTCCCGCTGCAGCCGTCGCTGACGTTGCCGGCGGCCGGCCTGGCCCAGGCATTGGAGCACGTCCGATGAGCCACTTGAGCGAAATGCTGCGTCCTTTCCGTGCGCGCTTAGGGGCGGCGATCGCGTTGCAGGCCGTCGCCGGGATCTGCTCGCTGCTGCCGCTGATAGCCTTGGCGCAACTGGCGGACAGCTTGCGCCAGGCGCCGCCGCTGGCGTCTTCGGCACTGAACTGGGTGGTGGTGGCGGTGGTGGCGTCAGCGCTGTGGTTGTTTGGCCAGACCCTGGCCTTGCACCTGACCCATCAGGTGGACGCCGACCTGTGTGACCGTCTGCGCGTGCGCCTGGCCGAGCATCTGCAACGCTTGCCCTTGGGCTGGTTTGCACGGCTGGGGCCCGAGGGCGTCACCCGTTACGCCGAGCAGGATGTGCGGGCCTTGCACCAACTGGTGGGCCATGCGCCGACCGACCTGGTCAACCTGCTGTTGATTCCCATGGCCACCCTGGCCTACCTGCTGTGGAGCAACAGTGCCCTGGCGCTCTGGTGCCTGCTGCCGTTGGCATTGGGCGTGCTGGGCTATTGGCGCCTGGGCTCGGCGCATTACCGCGAGGACGTGGCCCAGCGCAATAGCGCAATCCAGCGGTTGTTCAGCGACTACAGCCAGTTCGCCGGCAACCTGGGCCTGGTCCGGCAATTTCCCAGCGCGGGCATTCATCGCCGTGTGCAAGAGGCGGTGCAGCAGTTTGATCAGTGCTTCAGCCATTGGGTGAGCCGCGCCGGTCATCTTGCTGCGCTGATCCAGGTCCTTCTCAGCGCACCGTGGCTGTTAGCCTGGGTGGTACTTGGCACACTATTTATCGGCGTGAGCGAAGTGGGCGCCGTGCAGGTCTGCGGCTTTTTGCTGCTGGTGCGCGCCATAGCGGCGCCGGTATTGGCGCTGGGGCACGGCTTTGATGCGCTGAACAACGCGCGCGCAAGTGCCCGGCGCCTACAGGAGGTGTTGAGTACACCGCCGTTGATCGAACCCGACGCGCCGCAATCGCCTCGGGACGCCAGCGTGGAGATGCTCGATGTGAGCTTCTCCCAGGGTGATGTCACGGTACTGAAGGCGATCAACCTGCGCCTGGAGCCGGGCACTACCACCGCGCTGGTGGGGCCGTCCGGCGCGGGAAAAAGCACCTTGGCAGGTTTGATCGCCCGCTTTATGGACGTCGACAGCGGGCATGTGCGCGTGGGCGGGGTGGATGTTCGGCAGATCGCCAGCCGCCAATTGCAGCAGTATCTGGCGCTGGTGTTTCAGCAGGCGGGGGCATTGCGCCTGTCACTGGCGCAAAACATCGCCCTGTATCAGCCCCACGCCAGTGAAAAACAGATTCGCGCCGCGGCCAAGGGGGCCTGCCTGGATGACTGGATCATGGGGTTGCCCAAGGGCTACGCCAGCGTGGTGGACGATGATGTGCGGCTGTCCGGCGGCGAATTGCAGCGCCTGGCGATTGCGCGGGCGCTGCTTTCGCGTGCGCCGATCATGTTGCTCGACGAACCCACCTCCGCTACCGACCCGCAGACCGAGCGCGCCTTGCGTACGGCACTGCGCGACGACGCAGCCGGGCGCACGCGGCTGATCATCGCCCATCGCCTGGAAACCATCGCCCATGCCGAGCAGATCCTGGTGCTCTGCGAAGGGCGCATTGTGCAGCGCGGATGTCATGCACAGTTGTTGGCCGTGGACGGTCTGTACCGCCAGCTGTGGGACGAGCAAATGTCGATGGCCGATCAACTGGAGTTCGTGTCATGAGTGTACTTTCGCCGTTGCGTCATTTGCCCGACCAGGCCCGGCGCATACTGCGCGGCGCCCTGGGGTGGATGCTACTGGCCGCCGTGCTGGACGGCTTGGCGGGGTTGGCGCTGGTGCCGCTGATACTGGCCTGGTTCGATCAACAGAGTGTGCAGCCAAGCGTGCTGCTGTTGATGGGGCTGACGTTGCTGCAGGCCTTAGTCAGCTACGTTGCCCAGCGCCGTGGTTATCTGGCGGGAGCCGGGTTGGCGGCCGGCCTGGTCTCGCAACTGGTGCAACAGCTGCCGCGTTTGCCATTGGCGCGGCAGGGCCAGCTGGAAGATTTGGTGCGCGGGCCGGTGTTCAACAGCATGGGCATCCCGGCGCACTTGCTGGCGCCGCTGGTAACGGCGCTGGTGACGCCGACGATGGTGGTGCTGGGGCTGATCTTTATTGAACCGCGTTTGGCGCTGGCGTTGGCCCTGGCTTATCTGCCGTTGTTCGCCCTGCTGCGTTGGGCCGGGCGACGTAGCCTGGCGCTGGAGCAACTGCGCCAGCAAGTCGACCGTCGCGCCGGGCAGCTGTTGCAGACATTCGCGCAGCAACAGGCCTTGATCCGCAGCACCGGTGATGCCAGCCAGGGCCAGTTGGCGTTGCGTCAGGCCTTGCACGAGCAACACCAGGCCACGCACCGTCTCAACCGCCGCGCGTTGCCCAGCGGGCTTGGCTTTGCGGCGGCGGTGCAGGTGGTGTTTTCGCTGATGTTGGCAGGTGGTGTGCTGGCGGTGGCGGCGGGGCAGTTATCCGGCGCGCTGTTGGTGGCGGTGTTGGTGTTGCTGGTGCGCTTCATCGAACCGCTGTCGCAACTGGCTTACCTGGACCAGGCTTTGCGTATGGCGTGGCAGGCGTTATCTCAAGTGCTCGCGGTGTTGGCCGTGCCGACGCTGCACAGCCCGCACCCCGGAGAGCAGCCTCAGGATGCAAGTTTGCAAGGGCAAGGCTTGAATATCTGCGGCGAAGGCGGCGAGCAGTTGCTCAAGGATGTGGACATCCATTGCGCGCCGGGAACGTTCACGGCGATTGTCGGACCGTCGGGCGCGGGTAAAAGTACTCTGCTGGCCTTGCTGGGGCGTGGCATGGACCCGCAGACCGGCGCAGTACGACTCGGCCAGGTGGACATTCGCCAGCTAAGCGAACGCACCTTGGCCAACCACCTCACGCAAGTGTTCCAGAACAGCGGGCTGTTTGCCGGCAGCCTGCTGTGGAATGTCAGCATGGCCCGGCCGCAAGCCACGCCTGCGCAACTGCAACACGCCGCCAAGGATGCTGCATTGGATGAGGTGCTCAGCAGCCTGCCGCAGGGTTGGCACAGCGAGGTGGGGCCGGGCGGCGCATTACTCTCGGGCGGCCAGCGGCAACGGGTCGGCCTGGCGCGCGCGCTGCTGTCCCCGGCGCCGATCCTGTTGCTTGACGAACCCACCGCCAGCCTCGATGCGCGCTGCGAAGCACGGGTCAATCGCAGCCTGCAGGCGCTGCATGGCAGGCGCACCGTGGTGTTGGTGTCACACAACCCGATGTTGGTGCGCGGTGCCGATCAGATCCTGGTGCTGGAAGGCGGCAGCGTCAGTGGCTGCGGCAGTCATGAGCAGTTGCTGGCCACGCACCGCTGGTATGCGCAGTTCGTCGAGCAAAACCTGCCGGGCAGCCATTGAAAAAGTCCCTTAATCGAAAAGTCGCAGCGTTCGTTTAAACGATACTAATGCGAATTATTATCGATAAAGAGGCTGGGCAATGTCACACCGGGGAGCAACAAAGGCGGGGCGGGGTTTCCAACGTAATGGGGCGCAACTTGGGATGGTGTTGGTGTTGGGCCTGAGCCCGTTGGCACAGGCGATTGCGACCGTGCAATTGCCTGTCATCAAGGTCGCGGGTGACGACACCTCGGGCGAGGTGACCCCACCCGGCGTGACCGCCATCGGCAAGCTACCGCTCAAACTGCGGGAAACGCCGCAGTCGGTGAGCGTCATCGACCACGAGCGCATCGAGCAGCAAAACCTGTTCAGCCTCGATGAGGTGATGCAGCAGGCCACTGGCGTGACGGTGCAGCCTTTCCAGTTGCTGACCACCGCGTACTACGTGCGTGGCTTCAAGATCAACTCTTTCGAACTGGATGGCGTGCCGGCGATGCTCGGTGAAACCGCCGGTTCGCCTCAGGACATGGCGGTGTATGAGCGCGTCGAAATCCTGCGTGGCTCCAATGGTTTGCTGCACGGCAGCGGTAACCCGGCGGCCACGGTCAACCTGGTGCGCAAGCGCCCACAAAAGGCATTCGCCGCCAGCACCACCCTCAGCGGCGGCACCTGGGACCGTTACCGTGGCGAAGTGGATGTCGGCGGGCCGCTGACCCAGACTGGCAATGTGCGTGGGCGCGTGGTGGCGGCCTACGAGGATCGCGACTACTTCTACGATGTCGGCAAGCAAGACACCCAGTTGCTCTACGGCATCACCGAATTCGACCTGACCCCAGACACCCTGCTGACCCTGGGCGCGCAATACCAGACCATCGATTCGGTGACCAACATGGCCGGCGTGCCCATGGCCAAGGACGGATCGAGCCTGAACCTGTCGCGCTCCACCTATCTGGACGTGGACTGGGACCGCTTCAAGTGGACCACGCGCCGGGTGTTCGGCTCTCTTGAGCAGCAACTGGATCACGACTGGAAAGCCAAGGTCGCCGCCGAATACCAGGATGCCGACTCAAGCCTGCGCTATGCCGGTGCTTTTGGCGCCATCGACCCGCTCACCGGCGATGGCGGTCGCTTGATGGGCGCTGCGTATAAATTCAGCAGCACTCAAAAGAGCGTGGATGCCTCGGTCAATGGGCCGTATTCGTTGTTTGGCCGCAGCCATGAGTTGCTGTTGGGCACCAACTACAGCCACGGCGAAACCGAGCAGCGCACCGCCCAGTTCACCACGCCGCTCAACGTGCCGGTGAATGTCTATCGCTGGGACCCGAGCAGTGTGCCCAAACCCGGGATCGGCGCCTACACATCGCCCGGTTCCACGACGACCACCTCCAAGGGCGTCTACGCGCTGACCCGCTACAAACTGCTCGATCCGCTGACCCTGGTCATCGGCGGCCGGGCCAGTTGGTGGGACCAGAACGCGCCGACCAGCCACTTCACCCCCGGCCGGGAAATAACCCCGTATGGCGGCTTGATCTGGGACTTTGCGCAGAACTGGTCGTGGTACGCCAGCTACGCCGAGGTCTACCAGCCGCAGACCGGGCAAACCTGGAGCGGCGACCTGCTCAAACCGGTGGAGGGCAAGACCTATGAAACCGGGATCAAGGGCGAGTTGGCGGACGGGCGTTTGAATATGTCGCTGGCGGTGTTCCGTATCGACCTGGAGAACAACCCGCAAGTCGACCCGGACCATCCGGGTGTGGGGTCGACCACCTACTACATCAGCGGCGGCAAGGTGCGCAGCCAGGGCTTCGAGCTGGAGAGCAGCGGTTATATCACCCCCGAATGGAACGTCTCCGCCGGTTATACCTACACCAGCACCGAGTACCTCAAGGACACCAACGCTTCGGGTGAGCGCTATGCCAGCTTCACGCCGCGCCACATGGCGCGGGTGTGGACCCAGTACGAGTTGCCGTGGCAGGACCGCCGCTGGAGCGTCGGTGCCGGCATGCAGGCGCAAAGTGATTACTCCACCCAATCCGGGGCTGTGACCCTGGAGCAGGGCGGCTATGCCTTACTCAATGCGCGGGTCGCCTACCGCATCGACGAGCATTGGACTGCCGCGGTCAACGGCAACAATCTGGCGGACCGCAAGTACTACCAGAGCCTGTCCAACGTCAATTGGAACAACCGCTATGGCGAACCGCGCAGCCTCAATCTGACCCTGCGAGGTACGTTCTGATGGCCGCTCCGGCCCTTGGTTCCTGGCCGCTGCGCATTTGTCTGGCGCTGGCGGGCAGTGTGCTCAGCAGCCTGCAACTGGCCGTCCTGCTGGCGCGGCATTATCCGTGGGGCGGTGGGCTGGAGCGGCTGTATGCCGGCGTGTTCCTGGGCTTGGGGTTTCTGGTGACGGTACTGCTGTGGTCGTTGCTGGCGCCGGATCGCAAACGCGTGGTGTGTCGCTCCAGCGTCTGGCTGCTGCTGTTTACGCCCTGGCTGCTTTGGGATGGAGCCTGGCGATGAACCTGATGGGCGCACCGAGGGCATTGGTCCAGCGTGTACATGCCGGGGCAGGCGGGGTGTTTGGAGTACTGCTGTTCGTGATCCTGCTGACGGGGGCGTGGAGCATGGCCCATGAAGACTTGCGCGCCTGGTTTCGCGGCCCGGCGGCGTTGGCTCACGGACCGGCGCTACCGGTCGCGCAATGGCCGGCTATCGCTCGCGAGCGCGGCCTGGCGCTCGGTGAATTGCGCATTCGTTTGCCGGACAGCCGCCACTCGGTGGTCGAGTTGTGTGCATCGCCCAAGGACTGCACGGTCGCCTTGGACCCCGTCAGCGGCCGTGAGCTGGCGTCAGGCAACGCGGCTGATATCCTGTTCAACCTGCACAAAAGTCTGTTCATCGGTTTTCCCGGCCGGATTTTGATCAGCTTTTTGGGCGTGGTGTTGTTGCTGGTGATCTGGGCAGGCAGTGCATTACACAGTGGGCGCCTGCAAGACCTCAAGCGCCTGCGGCGCGACCGTGGGGCACGGGTGTTCGCCCATGACTTGCACAGCCTGATCGGCCGTTGGTGCGGGCCCTGGTTGCTGCTGTTTGGTATCACTGGCGCGTTGTCCGGTCTAGGGGCGCTCGGCACCTTGGGGCTAGCCGCGCAGGCGTTCCCGGGCGCGCCGCAGCAAGCGTTCATGCAGTTGCTGGGGGCACCGCCGCAGGTCGACCGAACAACGGCTTCAGCGCCGGCGGTCGATCTGGATCAGTTGCTGCACCAGGACGCCGTCGCCCATCCGGGGTTCTCTGCTCAGAACGTCGCCTTGCACCACTGGGGTGAGCCGGATGCCTGGGTGGAAGTGAGCGGTATCCAACAAGGCCTGCCCAGTACGGCCGTCTTTGAACGGCATGCCTATCGCGCCGCTGACGGCCTCGCCGTCGGCTCCAGCAGCGCCAGCGGACGCGGTCTGTGGTTGCAGGCGTTTATTGCGGTGCAGCCGCTGCACTTTGCCGACTACCGCTGGGTGCCTGTTGGCGGGTCACTGCTGCGCGCCGTGCATTTCGGCATGGCGTTGGCGGCGGCGGGGTTGGTGCTCAGCGGCTTGTACCTGTGGCTGGAGCGTCGGCGCCTCAAGGCCGGCGGCGGTTGGCAGGTGCTACTGCGCCTGGTGGTCGGCGGCGGTGGCGGGTTGCTGGCGGCCACGGCGGTATTGCTCTGCGCGGGGGCGCTGGGCAGTGCCAACCTGGCGTGGTGGTTCTGGGGCGGTTGGCTTGCCAGCCTGCTGCTGGCCTGCCTGATGCCCCCCAGGCATCAACCGCTGCACCTGCTGCTGGCCGTGACGGGCCTGGGCTTCCTGGCGGCGGCGCTGCTGCACCTAGCCGGCAGCCTGAAACAAGGCAGCGTGCCGCTGTGGCCCATCGATCTTGTGTTGCTGCTGTGCGCGGCCAGTGCCCTGTGGGCATTGCGGCGCCTGATTTCTTTTACGCGTGCGGCACGGGCTGCCGCCGCCAATGTTGCCTGAGGGGAGACTTGTAATGCTGGATCTGTTGAAACATTGGCGCATGGTGCTGACCTTTGCACTGTTGTACCTGTCCCAAGGCATTTGCTTCGGCATCGCCATGGACGCCTTGCCGACCCTGCTGCGTCATGACGGCGCGGCGCTCCACGCCTTGGCGTTCCTGCCGTTGGTGGGGATACCGTGGGTGGTCAAGTTCCTCTGGGCGCCCCAGGTGGATAACCATTGGAGCCCACGCCTGGGACGGCGCCGCAGTTGGATCATTCCCATGCAGATACTGGTGCTGCTGTGCATTGCCTGCCTGGCAAGCATCGGCCTGCGCGTCGAGACGGCAGGCATCGCCGTGGGCCTGCTGATTGTTGCCTCGCTGGCCAGCGCCACCCAGGACATCGCCACCGACGGCATGGCGGCCGAGTACTTTAGCGGCAACATGCTCGCGCGGATTAACGCCATCCAAGTGGGCGGCACCATGGTCGGCTTCTTCGTTGGCGGCGCCGGCACCTTGCTGCTTAGCGGCTACCTGGGGCAAACCAGCGCGTTCAGTCTGCTGGCTTTGGTGCCGTTGTTGAGTCTGGTGTGCGTCGGCTGGCTGCACGTGGCACCGGCCAAGGAAAAACAGCCAGATGTGGCGCATGCCTCATTATGGCGGTTCATCAGGCGGCCAAAGGCGCTGGCGCTGTTGGTGCTGGCCTTGTTGTCGGCCATGACGTCAGTGTCGGGTTTTGGCTTGTCAAAGCTGTTCCTGAATGACGCCGGTTGGTCCTTGCAGGCTATCGGCCAACTGGGCATGAGCGGCGGCGTGGTCACCATCGTCCTCGGCTGCGGCGGTGGTGCGTGGTTGATCCGAGTGTTGGGGCTGTGGCCGACGTTCATCCTGGCGGTAGGCATGGCCGGCGCTGCCGCGTTGACCTGGCTGCTGCAAGCCAACGGCATGCTTGCCACGCAAACCGGACTGATCTGGTTGGCCGTGGGCCTGGGCTCGTTCGCGACCGGCGCCACCTCGGTGGTGATCATGACCGCCTCCATGGCCTTCGCTGCGCAAAGCGACCAGGCCGGTACGGACATGACCGCCGTGCAAAGCACGCGTGATCTGGGGGAAATGCTGTCTTCGACCTTGCTGGTGGGGTTGACTGCGCAGGCGGGGTATAGCGGTGGGTTCCTGGCGGGGATGGTGATGGCGATCCTGGCGTCGTTGGTGGCGTTGAATGTGTCACGTCAACGTGTGGGGGAAAGAGCCGCGGGCTGATTGATAGGTTGGGCGATCGTCAAAGGCGCTCAACGGGTCAATCAGTGCGAGCGCTCGTGATCTTCCGACAGCCCGTCGATCGAGCTGTTAGCGCCCAACGTGCCCATGAGTTTATTGATATCCGTGGTGTAGAACTTCAGAAGTTCTCCGCGACGGATGCCTGTCTCCAAGAGCAATTCAATCATTAGCCAATTGCGCAGTTGCAAATGTGAACGCTGGGAATTAACTAGACCGCGATAACTATCTGATTTGCAGTAATTTCGTCCAGCTGTTCAAAAAATTGAATGGACGGTTTTGATTTTTGTCCACTCATAATTCAGAAAAAGATTTTTTAATAAAATAAATGGACGAATACTCTTAGGCCGCTTTCAGTTTAAAACCAAGTGCAAGGAGTAAACGGGCGCGCTGTATGCCACTGCCTACTACGCACGGTTCGATTGGGGTCTGAGCTAGGCCAAGAGCATATCCTCGACCAGATCGTTTTTGCATAAAAATACGATGAAATCGATAAGTGCGCTATTAGGTGAGTGAAGCAGCGGGAGAAGACACTATGTCTCGAAAATTGAATGCTAGCGCAACCAATTGATTTTAATCAATTAATATTAGAAAGATAAGCTGTGTCAATTCATAGATAATTAATGCGTAAAAGCTATCTCATAGCTTTTTTAGACCTTTTTTGCATATGTATTTCGCTAGTTGTCAGAGTGCGTAATTAAAACATCAACACAAAAAAATCGCTCGAATATTGACAAGAAATTAACTCCCTGATTGCACTCAGAAAAATCATCTTGACTAGCAGCTGTCAATTCTTAACTAATTATAGTTTGAGATCTAGTTTGGGTTACTTAGCCAATGAGCGACCAAAAGTGAACCTCGCTATCGCTTGATTCTTGTCAAAGGTCGTGTTGAATATATTAGATGACTCAAGAATTGGATTTCAAAATGAGCGACTCTGATCAAACGGCTCCAGCGGAAGAAAAATCAGAAACTGTTGATAGTCGAATTATAGAGAAGGCGCCTGTTGTACCAAACCCAATGGTAAGAGTCAGGGTGAGCGTGGATGATAAGCCAGTCCTGCTCTATAAGGCTGAAGCCTCCACAGATGAGGAAGCTCTCGCGATCGATCGCCGAAAGATACTGAAACAGTATGATTCCGGTATAATATCCAAGAGGCGCGCCAAAGAACTCTTGCAAGTCAAAGAGTCGCGATTTTATACACTGCTAAGAGACTTCAAGCAGAGTACCGATTACCGAGGCATGGTTAGGCAGAAAAGAGGGCCAGTAATAGGTTCTACACGGACTTCGGCTGAGTTGTTAGAGATCTTTCAGGTTGCGTATGATAAAAAATATCGTGGTAAGCGTGCAGGTGTTGCGATAGTTTTAGATTATGCTAGAAGATTATGTCGGAAGAAAAATCTCGAACAGCCCACACGTCATGCCGTAAGTAAATTTTTAGCTACCAAGCCAGAGCGAGAAAAATTTTACCGCAAAAATGGTGAATCTAAGGCAGACCAAGCTTTCGATCAGCGAGACGATTTTCGCGATTTAGAGTCGCCGCTGGAATCGATCGTTATGGATCATACCCAGGTTGACATTTTACTTGTAGATACCGTGCATAGAGACGTTATCGTAGGGCGGCCTTGGCTTACAATTATTATCTGCGCCACGACTCGAGTAATTCTTGGATACTATCTGAGTTTGACTCATCCAAATGTAATTACGGTTCAGCTTGCCTTGATGTCTGCGATTCTCAGGAAAGACAGTCAGTATAACCCGATGAAAACTGACCCTGAAATATTTCCATTCTGCGGAATTCCAAAAGAAATTTATACTGACAATGCTATGGAATTCCTTAAGCAGGAGCTCATTGCTAAATGTGCAAGATATGGTATTGATTGGGCTCACCGGCCTATTGGGAAGAAATGGTATGGGGGTATCGTCGAACGTGTGATCGGTACATTCATGGTTCGAGGTGTGCATTTCTTACCAGGTGCAACTGGCAGCAACGTACAAGACCGGGAAGGTTTTGAAAGTGAGTTAAATGCTTGCCTGGATATTTTAGAATGCAGAGCGTGGTTTGGTGAAAAAGTCACTGAATACCATGGAAAAAAGCATTCTGCACTGAAATGCTCTCCTCGCGCTGCCTGGAATCATGCAATGGCGGTAGGGCGAGATGATTTGATATCAATGGTCGATGAAAGCGCCGAAAAGTCCTTCATGCTCGATTTCATGCCTTCTTCATACGATCATAAAATACATCCATATGGGATCAATTTCAAAACTCGACGTTACTCTGCGCCCGTTCTCGAAAAGTATATCAATGAAGAGTGCGAGCTTAGGTACAATCCATATAATTTACTGTCAGTTTGGGTTTTGCTTGAAGATAATTTTTATGAGATTCCTTGCGTCAGAGCCCGCAGTAACCTATCGGCGGACTTGGAGGTTTATAATAAATCATTATGGATTTCTAGGACTCATAAAGATTACAAAAATCTTCCAGACGGTGCTATCTGTGATGATTTCGCCTTTGATTCAATGGATGTTCAGGAAGACATTGTAGATGGTGCTATTGCTAAAACTTCAGCTTACAAAGAACTCAAGCTGAATCCAGGCAGTACATCCAATCAAGAGACTCCGTGGCTTCTTCCACAGCCGATACCGACGCTCCCAAATGCCCTGATCGAGCATGACGCCGCGGAGGATCATCTAGCTGATGACCTAGACGATTATAAGCCTGTGATATTGATTGATACACTGGACGAGTGAGGTTGGTGTTATGAGTGACTATGATCATATCTTGCCGGAAAAGCGATTTCAAGCAGACCTTGGTGATAGAGATCGTCTCAAAATTTGCAAAAAAGATATTTGGATTCCTACAAAGCGGCTAGACCCATTGTTTGAGACAATCGAGTACGTTTTGATGAGTGAGGATCAGATTCAAGCGCCTGGCATGCTCATATATGGCGCTGGAGGTTACGGAAAGTCAGCAATCATCCAGCGACTGGAACAAATGTATGCTGTTGGAGATCAGCGGATCAAAGCGATTGGTGTGGGGGAGGACTTAGACAACAGTAAGCTGCGGGATCTCATATGCGATGCGTTTGGAATCAAGCTTTCCAATCGTCGTAACTCAAGAGAACGTACAGCTCGTTTGCTGCATATCCTCCAAACTGAGCATTTTTGTGCTCTTCTCATAGATGAGCTTCACGATACCGGTTTCAAAACCTTTTCCCAACAAACCAATTCACTATCGCTGATGAAGCATCTGGCAGGCCGTCCTCTTTTTCTTTGCTTGATCTGTTTTGGCGATGAACGGGCGAAGGAGGTATTGGAAAAAGACGATCAAATTTCCCGTCGTTATATTTATTGGCCATTGGAGCTATGGAAAGACGATACTGATTACTGTGATTTTTTAGCAACCTACGAGACGCACTTGCCGTTAAGATTCTCTTCTGAATTGGCTGGTAAAGTACTGAGGAAGCGAATCCTCAAATACTCTCATGGGAATATGGATAACATCGTGAAGATCCTCAAGGCATGTTCGATGGATGCCATTATCTCCGGGCGTGAGCGCATTGAGATTGAGCAGATTACTGAATCGCCCCGGGTTTCCTAGACACTCTCCAGGCTCGCTGCGTAACGCTTTTCAAACTCTACCGGTGACAGCTGATTGTTGAAACTGTGGCGTCGTTTTGGGTTGTAAAACATCTCGATGTAATCGAACACATCATCCCGAGCATCCTGGCGTGTAGTGTAGATTTTACGCTTGATCCGTTCCCGCTTTAGCAACTGGAAAAAGCTCTCCGCCACAGCATTGTCGTGGCAGTTACCTCGACGACTCATGCTGGCTACCAGGTTGTTAGCTTTCAAGAAGCTTCGCCAGTCTGAGCTACTGTACTGACTTCCTTGATCCGAGTGGATCATCACCTCTTGCTTCGGCTTGCGTCTCCAAACCGCCATCAGCAGTGCATCAATGGCGACGTCGCTGGTCATCTGCGACTTCATTGACCAACCAATGATCTGGCGTGAAAACAGATCGAGCACCACGGCCAAATACAGCCAGCCTTCATATGTTCGGATGTAGGTAATGTCTGTGACCCAGACTTTGTTGGGTTCTCTGACATCGAATTGGCGCTTCAGTAAGTTCGGTGAGGCAACGGCTGGTTTACCGCCATATTTCCCCGGCCTTCGTCGATACCCAGTCTGAGAACGTAGCCCTTCAAGGCGCATCAACCTAGCCACCCGGTGACGGCCACAGCTCTCTCCAACCTCTCGCAGGTCATCATGGATCTTGCGATAGCCATAAACACCACCGCTTTCCAGCCAGGAGTGTTTGATCAACCCAAGCAGTCGCTGATCGTCCTTGGCCCGCGCAGATTTTGGTTCTGATAGCCACGCGTAATAGCCGCTGGGATGAACCTTGAGTGTCAGGCAAAGGCGTCGAATCGCGTAATGACCCGCTTGCTGCTTAATAAAGGCGTACTTCAGCCGCACTCCTTGGCAAAGTACGCGGCGGCCTTTTTTAAGATGTCTCGCTCCTCCGTCACCCGTTTCAGCTCGGCACGTAGACGACGAACCTCAGCGCTCTGATCATCCTCCTCGACGCGCTGTTCCTGGGGCTTGGTGTAGCGCTTAACCCAGGCATAGAGGCTGTGCACGGACACACCCAATCGTGCAGCCACCTCCGAGACAGGAAGCTGCTTTTCGGTCACTTGCTTGACCGCCTGGATTTTGAATTCTTCGGGATAACGCTGGTTGCTCATGGCACCTCCTAATGGGCCTCATTTTAAGGCTTGGAGGTGTCTACGAAACTAGGGGCGATTCATTACTGATGACATTTCTTTCCTATGCTTAAAATATGGTCTCAGTTTAGTGCCGTCGAAGTCTCCAATTCCTGCGAAGCGTGGTAAATAGCCATGGTTACAGTATTGCACCAACAGCAGAATAATGCCTGTGAACAACTGTTCAAGCATATGAATCTGTCAGATTGTCCGACATGCGCAGATGTTCTGGTGTTCTCAGGGAAGCATGGACTCGGTATGTCAACTTGCGTCCAGCATATAGCTTATGTACTTGGTCGAAAATGTGTAGTTCTGAGCAATCAGGCGGCGGAACTCAGCTTTTTTCCTTCGCAATGGCTAGCTGAGCATTTTGGACTATTCACCATTAAATGCTCAAGCACCCAATTGCCTCGGTCGTTAGTTGCCATGGCAAAGCTTGTCGAGCTGAAAGTTATCGTGATCGAAGATTTTCAGGATTTTAAAAGCATTCCCCCGCGACATATATCCACGATCATAGATGATCTGACAGCTCTTCGTCGAGCAGTTCCTGGATTATGTATTATACTAACGGTGGCCGACAATTCGCTATCTTGGCTTAAATATGCAATATCTGATTTAGCACTGGTGTCTGCGGTAGTAACGATGAGGCCACTTTTGCGAGGTGCAGATTTTTCGAGCTTTATTAATGGGTATGTGTATGCGAAAAGAACCGGTTACCTTGATGTTTTTTCCGTCCCGAAAGTTCTGGAGCTATTGTATAAACTGTTTGAACTGTCAATAGGTCGCTTTGTGCTTGCTATTGACATGGTCCTTAGGGCTGCGGTCGAGCTTCCTTATGAAGCTCTTTTGATTCGTGTGGAAGTCATCGTAAATGCATTGCAGGTGCAGCGTTGAAAAGTGCTCTCCTTCCATTTGATGGCGAGACATTTACGAGCTGGGTTTACCGCTTGTCCGTGTATAATAAGTTACCAAGGCTCGCAGTGGATACCCTCAGGGACTTATTTCTAGACGCATTGACCAAAGGTAGTTTTGATCCTGATTTTGACTCGTCGTGCCAATTCTCAATTACGTGCCGGGATGTCTGTACTCTGCCGAGACACTTGTATGAAGGGTTTTATTTGCATACGTCACAATGGATATTTCCCAGATACTACAGGCGCTCATACTGCTACCGATGCTTTTGTGAACAAATTCCAATAGTCGGACATCCAGCGGTATTGAAAGAGTGGGCTGTAGTGTATTGTACCATTTGCTCTAAGCATGGGGTGCTTTTGCAGGACGGGGCGTATGGTGCCTGCAAATTTTTAGCGGTTGGGTCTGAATTATTTAGCTTTCACAATGATGTACTGCATGGGAGAAATTTGGGGCGGCTGAGTCCCGAACAATATCGAGTAACCAATGCTGTCCAGCACATGATATCAAGCTCAGAACTTCATGCAGCTGAGAGCAATGAGCCTCTGATGGATTCGTTCTTCAGCTTTGTGAAATTGTTTATAGAGATAATGTTGTATCCTGATTTTGGCCCTTGTTCCCAACTATTCGCCAGAAATAAGTCATTGCCAAGTGATGTCGTAGTCTGGAAAAAACTCCTTTTAGGCCCTTTTTTGGCTTCGACTCCTCAGAGAAATGCAGCGATTTTGCTACTGGGATGGGTTGTTGGCGTGGACGGCTCTAATTGCGAAATTTTGAATTCAGATTACATTCACACATTGTTCCAGCTTGGGCGGGTCTCAAACGTAGTCGGAAGCACTGAGCTGGAGAGAATATTACGTCTCCTGAGTGCAGATCTACAGTACGCTGGAATCCATGAGTTCGTAGAGGGTTACTGTAGTAAATCCAACTAGAGAGGTGAGATTATGATGTGCGTTTCATGGATAAGTTTACCTTTGCAGATTGAGTTGGTGGACGTACAGCGCGCTTTTGCTCGATCAATTTTTGTGCAGCTGGCCGTAACAAGTGTCGGTCAGATCGTAGCATACGACTTATTTCTCGATCAAAAACTTGAGGTGCACTTGCCAATAGCTAAACATGCGAAATACCGAAAACTAGAATTCAGAAATAGGCTTGATTTTTCTTCCCGATGCTTATGTAAAAAATCTCGGATGGTCGAGGTTGACGATGCATTTACTTTTTTTAAGTATCATTTTTATGACTGGCCGATTTCTCTAATAGGATCCAGGCAAAGCATTCACGTGATTAGCACAAGCAATCTTGCTTGGCGCTTAGAGACTACAATCAACTTGGTTAATGCTAAGTACGCCAAGTTGCGGATAGATCGCTAACCTTATAGAGCCGTATTGCTATAGGCTAGGAATGTCCGCACCTAGAATAGCTCAGCGGCCTGGTAGTGGTGGTTTAAGTCTAACGATATTCATTATGCTACAAATGTAGAAGTTTATTTAGGCGCGTGGCTGTGCAGTTGTATTCTCCTAAGTTAGGCCGGATTCTTGATTGAACCAGCGAATGCAAATCCATTGTGTTTATCTCATGAGCAACCCAAACCCGACTACGGGCGAGGTGGTATAGACCGAAGGTACCAACCACAAAAAGTCCGAGAATGGAAAAAACTGTGGTCGCCAAACAGTGGAGGTTCGCAGGTTGAAGTAGCGGGGCCGTCACCGGATCCGCTTAAGGGTTGGCCATTGAGGCTAACAACCTGTCGCTCAGGGCACCTTGCCACAAATGTACTTAATCCTAGTTTAGCCAGTATTCCCTGACCGACGACAAAGCGATTCCTAGCTTTTCAGCAACTTGGCGCTGAGTGAGGCCGTCTGCCTGCAGCTTAAGGACAGCTTTCTCGTTATCTAGATTTAACGGTTTGCCGCGCGTTCGCTTGACGAGCTCACCTGCAGCATCGAACTGCTCACCGAGAGCTTTCATACCGCCCTCATCTTGGAATTTCGATGAGTCTCCGATGGCACTGTGAAGCACCTCCAGAGGCGAGCGCCCATCTTTTTGAGCGATAGACAAAGCCAACATCGTGACTGGGCTGATCCCAAGCGATTCCGCCAGCTCGACAAACTGATCCAGGGTGATGCTCGTCTGGGCGTTTTCCAGCGCGCTGACCTTGCGGCGGTGGGTGGCGTCCGAGATGTCGGCGTACCGGGCACGTCGTACTAGGCGGAGCGCACGAAGCACCCCTGCAAATGCGGTTCTTAATCCCATGACTTTCCCAAAAGTCAGGATATAGCCACAATTGACCTGTGCGAATAAACGTCAATATAGTGTATTATCCGCTAGGCATGGCGCTACGCTTGCGTCAGCCATTGAGGGATGTCGCGCCGGGCGCCTGCTGTCGATTTTCCCGAACCCCCACATCGCCATAGCGGTGGATTCATCCGAGACAGCTGATGTTCAGAACAGACGACAACGATTTGGCAGGTATCCCAGGATTGTTCGGCGATGGGCTTGCGCACTGGCATGCGGTTTCCCGCATGCTCCGAAAGCACTGGTTCCACCTAACTGTAAAAATGGTTGTAAAGGGTAGGGCTCAAGAATTTGAGCTGATGGTCAATGACGAGCCCAAGCTTCAGCAAGTGCTCCAGTCACAAGACGATGAGGTCTTCGTAAAAGAGATCCAGATTGTCACCCCGGCCAACATGAATGGTGGCGACGCTTGGCGAATGGAGAAGGTCGAGAGTTTGGCCCTAGGAGACGATTCAGATGGGGACGCCGTCTGTGTCGTGACGGTTGAGGGTGGCTCGATTTATCACGACTCGTATCGTTCCAGCCTGGATGTGACGACGTTGACCAATATGCGAACCCTTTACGATCGCAGCGTGGGGCAGGGTGTGCACTGACTTGTCAGAGGAGCAGCGTGAATGGCTAGCGCGGATGGTAACGAGCTGTTGAATGATGACCATACTTTTATTGAAGGCGCATCACCGAGTTTGGACGAGGCTCATGCACTTGTGTCTGAGCGCTTTCCGAGGAAAGCTTATTGCTTGGTGGAGCAGTGGACTCTTTTCCAGGCAAACGTATCCGCTGATGAGCTGGCCAAGATTCACGCCGCTGGGCATCTTCCATTGGTGGTCTTTGCCCATCGAGTAATAGAAGATAGCCGTGGTCGCTTTCAGCCAGGCGATTGGGTGCGGTCGAGTATGTGCACATCTTTCGACGGTAGCATCCTGGCTGAGACGAAGAACACGGTGTATGTATTGGTCGGCCCCGGTCGACGCCAAACGGCGAGCCTCAAAACGATTTTCTCTTTTTTCTGATCGCGTATAGCAGTGGTCAGTCCATCTGGTAAGGAAACTTAATGCCCGGCTCCATCAATGTAGACTTTCACAGCAAACAGCATTCTGACTTTGATCTCCAGTGCATAGCCGGAGCAGTTTCTCAAGGCTTCGATCAGCCGGTGACTGCATACATCACTGAAGCCTTCATCAAGTCCCGGACATGTGTTGGAGTCGTATTTGGACATCAAGGCGTCGACGCTCATGGAAGGTTTGAAGACGGCCGCATTCTTCAAACTGGCGTCGTGGTAATGGCGCAGAAGGAGGGGGGGTATTGGGTCTTATCAGATGAGGCGGGCGGCAGGTTCGTGCTCGTCACATTTCGCAGTGATGGTGGGAGCGAGAGTCTGCTGAATTATCTAAAGACAGCAGAACCGCAACTAGAGCTACCGTGCTGAGCTGAACATGAACGATATTCCCTCGAACGGCCAAGCTCTACCTGAAATCGAGATTGAAGAGTTCAGAGCGCGTTATCCGCAGCTTTTCTCGGATCCTAGAGTGGATGAGATCTACTGCGATCCAGGTTGGCGCGATCTTCTTTTCTCCCTTTGCGACACCTTGCAGTCGCATCTAACACGGCATCCTGATGTCATGCCGGTGACTGTCGCCCAGATCAAATCTAAATTTGGAGAGCTTCATTTCTTTTATGACGGTGGTGATGCGTATTGTCGTGGAGCTGTTGATTTGGCTGCGGGGCTTTCTCTGAAAACTTGTGAGAGGTGCGGTGCTCCTGGCAGCCTTGTCGGAGGGCAGTGGGTTAGCACGCTGTGTTCGACCCACGACCGAAGCAGTACGGAATAAAGCCGTAGGATCCGACTAATTTAACTGGGTGGCGAGCCGCTGTGCGCGGGCAAGCTGTCGTGAACCGAGCTTCGGCGTACCGCCGAGTCTCGGCCCTGCGGGCTTCCATCCTTCACGCCTTCTGCCGTACCGGCCTGCGCGCTCCGCTTGCGAGGGCGTTGAGCGGCGCTAACAATCAATCTTGTTTTTACATTAGACCATCTCGCAGCCATGCCATGTCTGCCATTGAATCGTCAAAATAAAAGGTGAGGTATGAAAGTGGATTTTTTTGAAAATGGGCTGTGTTTTTACTGCGATTTAGCACGGCGAGAACTTCAGGAGCTTGCGGATTTCCACTTTCTGACTGAAAAGCTGTGGCGCCGTGAGGATGAAATTCTCCAGGAAGAAATCGAAGGCATATTGAAGAAATATCCGAAGTCGAGCGAAGAAGATATCGTCGATTCCTACGCTTGGGACTTACATCTCAATCAATTTAAATATCCCGACATACATCGATCGACTCTCGTTATTTCCATATATGTCTTCGTTGAGGATCAGCTGAATGGCCTTTGCGACACCCTAGCTACTTCGATGGGCACACCTCTCAAGCTCACGGATTTGAGCGGGCAGGGCATTGAACGAGCGTGCCTATTCCTAACGAAGGTTGCGGGGTTTGATCTTAGCGGGGTCTCAGGTTTGTCATTCGTGAAAGAGGTGAGTCGCTTACGGAACAAAATGGTGCATGCAGGAGGAGTTTTATCTGCAGATAGCAACGACAGGCTCAATAGGTTTGTACAAACTACAGAGGGTTTGCGAGGCGATCCAGGCGATCGCGTGCATATTAATCAAGATTTCATCACTCATTTCACTGCAGAGCTTGGGAAATTTTTTGATGAGCTGGACATAGAGGTTCAAAAGTTCATGGCGCGTTTTTGAACTGCTTAGCTGAAATGTATTCCTCTACGCGTGGCAGCAATCGGCAAAAAGTAGACGTTCATGGCGGCACCCTTTTTGGCCAGACGCAAACATACCGCAGATCATCGCAATCAAAGGAATGTTAGTAATGAGCGACCATAAGAGCGACTTAAGGGGCGATTTCATAGCGGCACTTAAGGAAATCTTAACGCTGATGTCGACAGCATACGAACAACTCGGCCCAGTACCTGAAGAGCATCCGTTAGCTCAGGAAGGTCTACGAAATGGGGCTGAGATTGTTTTGGATTATGTAGATCACAACGAGGCGGGAGTAGCGTTCGAACACCTTCTTTACATGATAAATGAGCCACCACTCGCCGTTTCTGACGAATGCATAAACGTATTAGCTCGGATCGCAAAGAAATTGGAGATGCCATTCACGAAGTGACGAAAATCAAACCGCCCGAAGGACTGCTTTGGGTCGTAAGCACCCGGTCACGGTGTCCCGTCTATGTAGAGTGCCGTCGGCTTGTGCCGGCCTGCTACCTGGCCTTGACTGTCCACAGCTGATCCACCTTCGTCGTGTAACTCTGGCTCATCAATTCTCGGCGCATCGCCCAACCTGGCGCCACCGGAACACTCGCAACTCGTAAAACTTCCTTTCCCCAACGTCCATTGATCTCATCCAGAACGCTCATGACCTTGTCTGCCATCACCGGCTGGGATTGCACGAACAGATCATCGGTGAATTCCCCTGGCTGTCGTAGATCCATCAGCAGAACCTCCGCCTTGCTGTACTTGAAGCCTGGTCGGAAGAGGCGATTGACAGCCTCGGTTGCAGCCTTGGTCATGAGTCGAACATCGTTTGTCGGGTAGGGTAGTTCGACCAGTACGCCGTTCGCATACTTCGCTTCTTCGGAATTGAACATGCCTGTCCTAATACTCACGCGGATCTTCTTGCACAGCGAGTTTTGCGCTCTGAGCTTTTCCGCCGCGCGTTGCGTGTAGGTGGCGACGGCTTCCTTGATCGGCTCGATCTGCGTCAACCGGGTGCCGAACATCCTGCTACAGCAAATCTCTTGCTTGGGTGGGTCAGCTTCACCCAGTTCCAGACAGGAGGTGCCGGCAAGCTCGCGAGCAGTTTTCTCGATCACCACACTGAATTTCTGCCGAAGCATCCACGGATCGGCTTTTGCCAAGTCCATTGCGGTCTTGATGCCCATCGTTTCCAGGTGTGCCTTTATGCGCCTACCGATGCCCCAAATTTCGCCGACATCGGTATTGCGCAGCGTCCAGTCCCGTTTGAACGGATCGCAGAGATCCACCACGCCGCCAGTGATGTCCAGCAGTCGCTTGGCGGTATGGTTGGCGAGCTTGGCCAGCGTCTTGGTGCGTGCGATGCCTACACCGACAGGAATGCCTGTGCGTTTGAGAAGCGTGGATCGCATGTGCCGTCCGAATGCAGACAGATCTCCAGGGACGCCAGTGAGATCGGCAAACGCCTCATCAATGTAAAGGAAAGTTGTCAGCTATGGACATGCTTGCGCACCTTGTCGCCGGTGGTTCGAGCCGGTCCAAGAGGATGTCCATAGAACAACATCAATTCCACTCAATTTTGAATTCTATGTCCACAGCTATGAGTTCCCTATAAACCGGTAGCCAACCTATCCAAGGGTGCTGACGTAAAAAGCTGCCACCGCCTCTCGTGCTCTGGAGAAATCGGCTGAAATCGATATTGAGAGACCTTCCGCTTGGCCAAAGCCCTGGCCTAAGATACCCGGACGAGGGCGTATAACGACGTGCGTGTTTCGCGGCCACGAATGGATGTGTAGGCCTGAGTGTATTTGTGGTGCTGTCGATTATGGCAGGGGCATGGATGATCGTCGCTTAACTAGATCGAATAGCCGATCAGATGCGCATTTCGAACGATGTCAATGCCCAGGCTACAGACGCTTAGGCAATCAAAACCGAGAAGTAAGGAAACTGTCACACATGACCATGCGCACCTACCAGTACTTCGCTTGCCCTAATGGCCATCAAGGCGAAGAAAAGACTTCGGAAAACGATCAGCCCTACTCCAAAAGCTGGGAGACGGTATCTCTCAATGGCATGAAAGATGGTCTGAATGGAGGTTATCTGTGCATCGTTTGTGGCTTGACCATGACTCGCGCTACGAAGCCCCAGGCATAGGAATCTAGAACCATGGTGACGCACTACACCGGTGAAGGTGGCAAGATCGCCTGCGGCCGGAACAACCACGACTTGGTAAGCACCTCAGGAGTAGGCAGTGTCAGGTGCAAAAAGTGCCTCGGCTCCCAAGCCTATCAGCAAGGTGTTTGGTTCGGCGAGTTCCATTTACAGACGGGCACTGAGCCTTTGGGGCTGGAGAAATGGGTTGCTGGGACAATGTTCTTTGCCGAGGCAGCTCAATACAGCCTGACTTGCTACCGGCAGAAGGCCCAAGAGATGGTTGATCACCTTGAGCGTCAGTTGAACACGTTGATCCAGTAGGAAAAGTGGCCATGAAAATCATGCACAAAAGTTCCTAGCTGACGGCAAGACCCAGGCGCTCGTCAAAATCGGTGAGGGCTATTTGATTTACACGGTGGGCCCAGCTGACCCCACCAAGCCATATTCATCGACTTTTCCGCTAGCACCAAAGGACGTTGGAGCTTTCAAGGCTTAGTGCAGCACAAGTAACGAGGAAAACGCTAATGAGCAAGCGCGTTTGGATAATCGAAGGTTGGCAAGGTCAGGCCTTAATCTGGTCGAAAGAGATTCCCTGCAGCGATCTTCCTGAGAGCAGGCTAGAAGACGTGCTGAGGTGTTTAGTGGCCAAACATGGTCTTTCTGAAGACGAGATTGTGAGTGCGTTCGCTCGGACAAACGCTGTGCGTTCTACACCTCATTTAGAGATTACAAAATCGCGGGCGAATGAGCCCTGGTTCCTGTCGTGCGGTGGCAATCCGTTCTTCACCGCAAGGGTAGGCGAGCAGCCGGAGTAAAGAAGCAATGCCCACGAACGAAATACGCAGGCGCGAATGGATAGCTGCTGGTTATAAATCGGACATGGGCAGCGCAATTGCCAGCTGTCCACCACCAGACAGTTCTACGATCCGTCTATACAATCTCACCAGTGTTAAACACGCACTCAGTAACATCGAGAATCGCCGCCTTAAGGTATCTCGTTTTGCGGATCTGAATGATCCTTTCGAGCTGCTTGCCGCAAACTTCAAAGAGCACAAAGTGCGCAATGTTGTAAGAGATTGGAAGGATAAAAGCCATTCCCGGATGGGCTTACTATGCTTCGCCGGAGACTGGTCAGAACCGGTAATGTGGAGCCATTACGCAGAAAAGCACACCGGCATTTGTTTAGGATTTGACGTCTGCCGCAGCCAGGTTCAGCAGGTCAGCTACCACGACGACCGCATTCTCGCCGCATTTAGCCCTACGACAACCCCAGACAAGCTGAGTGAGGAGTTACAACAACAGTTACTATGCACCAAATCTGCAGGATGGCGCTATGAGGAGGAATACCGTCGTTTCGTGAGTTTGGATACTACCCTTGCTGACGGTAACCTTCATTTCTGGCCTATTCGTGATGATATTCAACTGACAGAGGTGATCCTTGGAGCATTGTGCGAGGAACCGATCGAATCGGTAAGGCAAACGGTTAAACGGCATTTTCCCAACGCCGTTGTCTTCAAAGCGAGGCTAGCCTTTCAGTCCTTCAAGATAGTGCCCGATGCGCGCACGGTCACTTAGAACCAGCGACGCGGCTATCACTGGGCCTGATGAATCGTATTAAATTCGATATTTATAAGCCAAGTAGTATCCTGAAAAATCAGTATACAGCTAACAAGAGCTTTTTCTTTCCACAATGAAATAATGACCAAGCTTGGCTGACGTCCTAGTCTCGCTAGTGGCTACATCAACTAGATCTTTTGTGCGACGATTAATTCGGCTCGGTTGCTCCGAGAAGCACTATGGGATTTGGTTTTTTTTGAGGTCAATCAATATGACGCCACTACGCATACAACGTGCATTAAGGGTGGCAACCAAACCAAAATAATAAATATCGCTTCTGTTAAGCGGTAGAAACTATTCGGCCTCTACACACCTCAATAATTGAGCGCGCTAGATCTTTGTTGGTATCAGGATAGCTTAGCTGCTTGAGCACAAACACTAAAAGTGAAGCATAGATACATCTTTCGGAATTTGAACATTCCTCGGTGATCCACTCCACAATCTGATTGAAAAACGATCCAAGAGGAGAGCCAACATCGCAGCTGAGCTGTTCAATTGATTTAATCAGATCTTCCGGCGGAAGAATGTCAAGTGCGCGCTCGGCAGTATCCCTATGGAAAAACGGACTAAGTAATATTGAACATGGATCAAGTGAAGTCGCCCGTTCTGCCAAGTCACCAAAATCAATGATCAGTGGTGCGTAATCATTCGCAATGAGTACGTTTCCGCCGTGCATGTCTCCATGGGTTCGCCCCCACTTAACAGAAACAGATAATTCCTGAATGTCGTCAAGCCAGCTCAATTCGTAAGTGTTCTTGAGGTTGGCTAGCTTTGAGTCTGAAACAAAGCATTTACGCATTTCCTCAATAGATTTTCTCGTTCTGTAGCAACCTTCGCCCCATACAGAAAATACTTCTCTCAACTTCTGGTAAGTAGTCAGCGAATGCTGGGGGCTACTAAGCAGGAGTTCTGACAAATTACTCGTGTGATCACTCGCTAAGCGATAATAAATTGCTGCACTAGCTTTTGCGCCATATTCCAGGAACAAAAGTTTGCTCGGAAACGTGCCGATATTTAGCGCTGGGACCATCAAATCAAAATTGCTAGACTCAAGTGCGATCTTTTCTCTTCGACCGATCCTAGCCACTGCTCGAAAGAGAGATGAGTCATGAAAATTAAGAACCTCAACGCTCAGTACTCTAATACCAGACAAGCCTCCTTTGAGGTCTTGCCATTTACAACTTGCTCCCGAAAGTTTTTTTGTGAAAATTTTGAGCAGACGCTGCTCATCCACGGCCAATGAATCTCCAGCTTTGACAGAGCGAAGCTCAATGTCGGCTAAATTCTTTAACTTTATTGAGCATTGCTGGACGTGGCTCAGAAAATCATCAAGATTTATCTTTTGAAACACCATAGGACTAGTATTTAAATCTCCTTGCCCCCAAAAATCCTGGCGATTTGCATGCGCATTCAGGAGCTGATTTACAAATCTATGCGTCGATGATCCGGTTAGAAAGCACACCGGAGTTCCAGGTGCATGCGAAAGGCAAAAGCCAAATACGGCCTGTCCGTGGGCTACATCTGCATCCAAACTATCATCGGTAACTGGCAAACTAAGATCAAGAACTATTAGATCAAAGAACTCCGCTTCAATAACAGCGCATGCTGACTCTTTGCTAGAGGCAGCTACCACTGAATCTTTTCCAGCAATTTTTTCAATTTGCCTTTTGGTTTCCACCAAAACTTCTTGATTATCTTCAACTAACAAAATTTTCATTTATACCATCTCAGCTCAAAGACAGCCCCAGTAGAATTAGGGGAAAACAGGCTCAATTTACCATTAAGGCTTTGCATAGCTTGTTGAGCAATGGTTAATCCCATTCCAAAATGGCCAGTTTTAGTAGTAGCACCAATTCGTATTAGCTTTTCTGTTGGCTTGCCAAGACCTAATCCATCGTCGATGACAGCAATCCAGTAATCCACATTTGTTTCTCCCCAGTTGATGATTATGTCTTCCGGAGACCTTATCTGTGTTGCTGAAATTGTCGACTCAACCGCATTCTTTATGCCGTTCGATAGCGCCAACTTGAGCAACCCTTGGTCAGCCCTGACTATTAAACTTTGGGGGCCGCTTAGACGAATTTTCTTTTCAAAACTGTGTCCTTCTATCAGGCTGTTGATCCAGTCTGAGCAGGTAAATGAATCCGAGCCCGTCACTTCCGTTGCGAGTCGCAGAAAGCTCAGTGCTTGGAAGAAGTCTTTCAGGTGATCCATTTGGCGCCGACTAGCACTTTCATCATAATTTGGAATGTCTTCCCGCAGCTTAACTGCGAGGATTCCAATACGCGGCTCCAACTCGTGTAGCATGATACTAGCTACCTCTCTCAGTGCGAGAGTGTAGCTGACGCTTTTATTCTCAACATCCGTGGTATCTGGGGGCTCTAGCTCAGCTTGTTTCTGAGTATTTTTCGTCAGCGCGATCTCAATCGCATTTTTTACCCAGCCAACCGTTTCCCTTCCAAGCCAGTTATTTAATTCCGCTTCATACTCTGTACTGGCATTCATCATGAAATACCGGGCCGCAACTAGACGCTCATGAGAGCTATCAGATTTAGCGAGTTCTAAAGCCCGCTCAAAACTTTCCAAAGTCATTCGTCAGAGCTCGCGTAAAATTTCGCCCTATATTCAAATGCCGCTTTACCCCCCTCCATAACATTGCTGATTGCTTCAATGGAGTCATGATGATTTAGAGACCTTTCGAGTTGGACATATCCCCGTCGCCCATCAGACTCCATCTGAATGACGCGGTCTGCATATCCTAATACTGGTATATTTGCATTGTGCGTGGTAAATATGATTTGAGAATTTTTAGATCGTCGGCGAATTGATTTTATTAGTGTTTCAGCGATAAATGCGTTATCGATATGGTCTTCTGGCTGATCAACTATTATTACCCGACTAGTATGCTCTAGAACAATAGGCAAAACGACTGTGCAACGCTGCCCGGTTGAAAGTTGCGACAGATCCTTGTAAGCGGCCCCGTCGAGCAATTGAAAAGTAACCACGTCTTCGATTTGGCAGGTTAACAACTCACCCATGCCTACATCGCGTAGATGGTTTAATAATTTCGCAGCCCTATCTCTTGTAATGCCTGTGATCGTTGATAGCTGCTCAAAATTACTACTTTGCACTAGCTCACCAAGTTCCCTCGGGCTTACAAGCGCGCTTACAGCTTTAGCTATTTCATTGTATTTTAATCCGCTCCCCCGCAAGACTTCTGACAGTAGAGACGTATAAGCGTCAATCTGACCTGATTGATCGACTTTGACTTTTATCTTAGGCCCGAGCGCTTTATTGATAGAGTCGCATATCTGCTTACGCCAACTGAACCTAGAGCGTCTTGACTCTTCCATTTTATTCAAGAGCTCATTTCGCTTTGTTGACAGACTAGCTATTCGCAGCTCTTGATCAGCAGCAAACATCGCCAAATTTTCTAACGTTGCCTTCCTTTCTCTAATCCGCGTAGCTTCCCTAGATATATTCCCAGCACCCTCAACTATCGATTCAAAATCTTTCCGCAAGACCCTGTTGGCTTCTTCAATGGAAGCCCTATTGCTCTGTATTCCCGCACGAATCGCATTCATAACAGGGAGCAAGTTTTGCAGGCTCACGTGTCCGGAAAATAGCTGGTGTGAGTTCTCGCTCAACGCCGCTCGAATAGGGCTAAGAGGATCACTTCCACCATCTCCGACCCAGTTTTCAGCACTTGCAATCATATTTATACCTTTCGATATACTGGCAAGCGCCTCATTCAGTCGATCTCCGAACCGCTCAATATAGGCATCTTGGACTGAAAACTTTGACAGTTCTCTCGCTTGCTGATTTATTTGAGCTTGCTTCTCAGCAGCACTCACCGAGAATTTTGCAATTTCCTGCTCTTTGCTCGAGATATTGCTTAGCTCGGCATTAATATGCTGAAGCTCAAGTAGACTGTCTAACGTATCGGCACGCTCTTTAATCAGTGCATCTACCTCTTTGCTGACAGAATGTACTTCCGCAGCAATGTAGCCGTCGAACGCTTCAAACTCACTGAGATTAGTGATAAACGAATCGATTAGCTCTAGTCTCCCTTGTGCCAGCAGCCCAACCGATTCAACTTCGGTCTGCGAAAGAATTATCGGAGGTGTAAAAGGTGCTGTAGCGTACGGCGAAGCGTCCGCTGCACCTCTACTCACTAAAATCTCTTGGCCGTTATCCTCAAGGGATACAGTTATTTTTCCATCGCCAATTACTGATAACGCATGTTCGAATGACTTTTTATGATATCCAGAAGAAAACCCACTAGTACCCAAGCAAAATCTTATCAATTCAAGAAGCGACGTTTTTCCTGTACCTCTTGCACCAATTATTGTATTAAGGCCTTCTGAAAGTTGAACGTCTAGTCCTTCTAGAAAACCGTCATCAATCTGCACACGTTTCAAGTACATAGTTATTTCCAAATATGCATTGGCTTGCTGGCGAAGTGACATCGTCATGGGTATGCTAGCGAGCATAGCTGATCGAAACGTCTACAGCCACTAGGCGGGGTGTCATGGTGCAACTGGTCAAACTTTGGCGCGACGGGCAAGCCTCGGTTTTGTACGAAAGTATTGCCCCAGATTCGTGTAGACCCATGCGACCAGTCGCATTTGTCTGTTCTATCAAAGCTTTCTGTGCCCGCGTGGGTCAAACGACAATATATTGGACGTAGGCAACTGCCGCTCAAGCTCAGCGATACGGTCATACAGCTCAATGATTTTCGCATCCGCTTCGCTCAATAAGCTTGCGAGTTGATCCCGCTGCCGGGCAACTTGCTCAATCCGGTCACGCAGGGCGCGGCTTTTCTGGCGGGCGAGAAGATTTACCTTGCTCAACGAAGGAGGTCGCTCCTCCGCATGTTGTCCCACGTAGGTTTTTATCTCTGCAATGAGACTCGGGAAACGAGATTTCTTAAGCGCCGACGGGTCGCTCCCGGCCTCTCTGGCCACGTTGTTCTGAGTGACCGGTGTCCCCTTTGGTAGAAGCTGTGGCCTATTGAGTTTCAGACGCTCAAAAGCATCACGATACTGATCAGATGCACTGCGGCGAGCAGGGAGTTCAACGTCCATTTGCGCTCCCTACGACACGACGGAAGCTCTCTACGCTTCGCTGTTGAGCCATCAACGATTCCATTAGCGGACTCCCATCCTGAGCAGCAGCAAGCCGCTCTTTGAGTACATGCTCAAGATCATCTACCGCGCCCAATCGTTCTGAGTCATACAGCACATCAGGGCAAGGTTTCGCATTCACTGAATCACCACCCCCACAATGGGCAATGTTGTCAATTCCGCCGTACGGACAAGGCTCGCGACTCGAACAAACGCCAAGAATTATCGGGCGACAAGCGACCGCGCCTTTCTTTGCCAAACCAATCATCTTCTTCGCATCCTCTGGCGAAATCAGCCGAACGATCTCAGCCTTTCGTTTGTCTCCATGCGGACTGACAAAACGCTCACTCGTGAGCTGCTGTAACTCTCTTCCAAGCGTCTCGTACATTGTGCGAACGTACAGAGTGTGAGCCTTCTCCTCTAGACGCAGCCGAGTGTGATTTTGTCCGTAGTAAAGGCTCATGGCTCGGGTGACGTGCTTGAGCTGGTACTGAAGCGAAGCATCACTTACGAGTCCGGAAGCTTGCATGTTCACTGCCCCGGTTCTACGCAACTGATGCCAGGCCAAAGGCCAGACAGCGCCTACTTGATACTCCTCCGGCAGTGTAGGGGTAGCTAGCCGAGCCAATTTCAAATCCTCAGTCGTAATACGCAAACGTTCTAAGTCGAATAGCTTCCCGTACCGCCTCAAAAGGTCGCCGTATGGCGGAATGCTCGGTCTCCGTGAGTGATTACCTTTATTGCGCAATGAGCTCCAGGGTTCGTAAGAAAAATCGGTCAGATAGCGCCCGGCGAGAACTCTCGCAGCTTCATGAGGTGCGTGTAGTGAGCGAAAAAGAGAAATGACCTCCATCGCCTTCACGGCGAGCGCCACAGATGGGGATGTGACCCAAAGGGCGTCGCTATCAGCGAGCGTTTTTGTCGTCTGCCCGCGTAACAAAAAAATGTCGCCGAAGCTCTTGTCGTGCTCGATGTCAAGGCAACCGGCTCGAAGATTCCATGCTTCCTCGACCCGCATGAGACTGAAGTTAAGGATGTAAGCTAATCCTGCGCCGCTGACCAGTTTCAGATAGCTAGTGAGCGCTGTTACTTGCAAATCGTCACTTCGACCCACCCAACGTTCAAGTAGCTCAAAGATGCCAAAGCGTTTCGCGGTCTCTGCAAACGCGCCGAGAAAACGAAGCCCCGTTTTAGAGCCTGATAACTTCATTTTATGGCCACTAAAAGGCGGGGCGTTTAGGCACGCCGTTCTCTCTGAAACCCTCTCGTTATGTTCGTAAGCCGCGAAGCAGAACCGATAACACGCTTCAACCTGTTCTCGATGGGACAGGAAGTCATCAAGGCACTCGCGCAGCCTGGTAACTTGGTAGCGCCAGATACGTGGAGGAATGTAAGGTGTTTGGGCTGTGTAGTGAGTGGGAAAAAGCGCAGCCAGACGGATTAGAGAGCCTGAATCCAGCAACGTAAACCCTACGGCCTCTCTGGACGCGTAAAGCTCATGCATTAACGTCAGAAACTCGGTTTTTCTCGAGGTATGAATAAAGGCAGGGATCCGTTCGCATACGCGTGGAAAGTGGCTTAATTCGCTGGCAAGGACTCCTGCCTCTTCGCAAAGAACAAAGAGCCGTCGCATCTGATCGAAACGCGTTTTAAGGGATCTGTAGCCTCTAGCGCCATACGGCCCGTACAACCACCAGCCTGTGATTATACGGAGCAGGTTAGCGTTCGCCGAGCTAATGGGCGCTGCTATTTTGGTAGCTGGGCCATCCCCAAAATTCAGCGTCAGCGCCCGTTTGGCCCATGGATCAAGTCTCCAAACTGGATCGCCCCAACGGCTTATTACTTTGCCCTGAGCATCAATTACAACCGGCCAATCAGGTGACGGAGGCCAGCTTTCTGGACGGTAATTCGATGCCCCAGGAACGGCGAGAGGCGACTCGATAGAAAGCCCTAGCGTCGTGAGCATATTCATAGGGAAGACCCCGCTGTAACTTCCGCAAGCCGAATAAATCCGTCCCAAGCTGGGTGATAGTCCTCTTCAGCTATGCGAGCCAGTGCCTCCTCCACCCAAAGCCGACGCACCTGGCTACTTTCTTGAAAGAACCGTAACTTCGCGCTCAGACGCTCGACCGCAAGCCTCGCTGGATGGTGAGCTTCGTCAGATCTATCGGTGCACGCTGGGCGATATCTCACCAGCTCCAAGCTCTTGAGCACTCGCAAACTACTCAGAGACCAGACGTGATCCTCGCTTTCAATATCCCGATGATTGACGCAGAAAAGGCAACCCGCTGCGTTAATACAATCGGGATCAGGAGCATTAGTCGGAGCATCCACGACAGATTCTGGTATCGGCGCCACACAAGTACCTGGAGCAGGTGAGCAAACGACGGGATCTGCTTGCCGATGAAATCGAGTGATTTCAATCATCGCAATTTGGGGATTGGGCTCGGCGTACACACGAATCAAAGTTTCAGCGGTGTGCTGTGCGATTTCCGCCACAAGGTCGGGGCGTTGCGACTCACGTAACAGCCAATTGATACGCGCACCCCGAAGCTTACGAGGCCGAACGAATCGAATATTGAAATCGGTGCAGGCACGCGCAATAGCCGTGAACTGAGGAGCTTCTAAAGCGAGACGTCCCCCAAGACGGACAAGAGGGAAAAGAAGCCCCTCTAGATCGTCTGGAAACCACGTGTTTCGCCACTCGATGTAGCGTTCGAACCACTGTTTATAGCTTGAGAAAACTTCAAAAAGCACTTCACCCTGACGGCGATTTTTGTAAGACCTCACTTGGTAACCATCAAGATGACTCGTGTAATGGTATTGGTCGATTCGAAGCTGATGCGCCTGCGATAAATTCATGCCAGTTTGTGCGATGAACATAAGCAACTCGGCTTCGATTCGTAGATTCACCGCCGGGTATCGAGTCTCGATTGAAATGTCAGCGTTCCGAAGTTCGCGGTTTCGAAGGATGTCTGCAATCTGGAATTTGGTTTGAGGTCGAGTCCGTCGTGACGCTTCCTTCTCTGTATCGCGCAGGCCGCACCAGATAGGTAGCGTCGAACCCGACCGCAATTCCACTTGGATGGGAAGTGGCCCCGTCACTGCTTCATAGGTAAGGGCCGTACAGAGGTCGGCAATGAACTGCCCGAATGAAAAGCTCTCTTCTAAACTTTGCTTATTAGCCCCCCCATTACTGGCCTTTCCGTTACCTCTAGGCTTGCGAATTCGGGTGCTGTACAGAAGCGTCGAGCTTCGGCGTAGAACTCGGTCGAGCATCGTCGCGGTTAAACTTGCCGCGTCGTATAACGATCCGGCAGTTAGGTATCCTTCCACGCGATGACGCTGTAGAAGATGTTCAGCCCACCTCAGGTATTCCTCCGCGACCGTATCAATGCTCAAAGGACGCTCGCACTGATCCACCCACTGAAAAAACTTCCTCACCGCGCCAATCTTGTTATTTGCCGAAAAGCGGCTCCCCCCGCCGACAAGGTCGTCGGTCAAACAGTCATGAAGTCCCTTCACAAGCTCTACCCGCTCCAGCAAAGGATCACCTAAAGCACCGGATGTGATTTCACTGCGTACAGTCTTCACTTTTGCCCTTGCACCACCACTGTATAAAAGTGGTGCCAGATCCCAGGGCGTCTCATTTTTCGCGTACTCAAGCATTGGGAACGTTAGGTCTGAAGACGTCAGATTATTCATTGCTCGCTCCCTGCATCGAAGCAATTCCTGTAAACGCAGCCATGAAGCTGTTCGCAATGGCCTGCTTAGCGGGTGCGGCTTGGACAAATTTGATGTATTTGAAGGTGGTAGCCTCCGAATTTCGACCGTGGAGCAATGCATTGCTGACAGTCGCAATCACTATCGCCACATCATCGCAATTTGCTAAAGCCAGCTTGGCTAGCTCAGTCCCAAAAGTGCACCTGGACTGATGGAAGCGAAACTTCCTGAGCGCTTTGATGCCCGACGCGATGCCTAATTTTCTAAGCGATGACATCTCAACGTTTATGGCCGAAGACTGATCACTGTTGCGACGTCCGAAAGGGTTTCCGAAACGTGTCAAGAACACTAAGTCTTGATGCTCGCCAGCAGCAGATGCCTCGCGAGTCAACCTGCGAAGCCCTTGGCGTACTCCAAGACTTCTGAACACAAAGCTTCGGGAATCCATACCTGGCCAGTTACTCCAAATTTGGTATGCACGGGCGGGGACGCACCTGGCCCTACGGATATCAGAAGCAGACCTTTAGCAGACGGATCATGTAGGGCACGCTCCAACGTATCGATACGAAGGTCACAGATCGTTCCCAGTCGCATACCCGTGAAGAAACCTAAAGCCAACATCAGGTAGAGCTCGGGTGAGGCGCTCTGTTTTGCGAAATCAAGAATGGTGTCTCGATCAACCGCAGAGACTGGAAATAGACCACCTTCCAAAGTGGCCCCAATGCGTTTTCGGTTTGGAATACCAAGATCGGTGCTGGTGCCAGCTAGCGTCCGCTCGAAGCCGACCTGGTCAAAGTATTTGATGAAATAGCGCTTGTCTTTCCACAGCGGCAATAACGGGCTTAGAAGGCCACGCCTCCTAACCCACCTGTAGAAACTGATGCAATTACGCATGTATTCGGAGGCCGTGGCGGGGCTGATATGACCAGCATCGCGAGCCTTGATAAGCGCCCCACGGTACTGAACAAGACATCGATCAGCCTTTCGAGACGGAAACTCAAACCACTGAAGCCCGCGACTCTCCAAAAACTTCGCGTAGTTCAACAGCCCATTCAGGTTGCTAGAAACGGTCTTAAGGAGTGCCTCACCATTGGTGACTCTCTCCATAGCCAGAGATTGGCTTCTCTCCAAGGCAAGCCGTCTTCCCAGAATATTTGTGGTAGACCTTCGATCACTACACGGGAGCTATTCAGCGAGTAGGTAATCAGGCGGTCTTTGACAGAAAGGTCACGCGGACTGAAGTGAATGTGTTCGACGGTAGGCAAGTGGAATCTCTGTAAGAGCAAGCGTCAATGTCCATGGGGACAAGATCTACGTTTGGGTGTCCACAGTATGCAACTTATTCTTATCAATGCTGTAGACCTCTAGCGCTGGCACCAGCGACTCAATGATCGTCATGACCCGCTCACTCATGTCGCCATAGAGCGCGTAATTACTGCTGAAGGCCACGATTCCATGCCGGCGTAGATGGTCTTTGATCTGGAAGTACGGCTGGCCCATTTTCACAAAGGGTTTGGCGTCGTAGCTGCGCGCAATCACACAGCCGTCGTTGTATCTGAATGACTCTAACAATTAGTAAATCATAAGATATTGATTTGTAACGAAAATAATCTTCTAACATTTTTTGATTATTTTCCTTCGTTCCTGATGGTGATACTCCTCGACTAAGCCAATTTCAGACGTGGATTCGCAAAGCAAGGCGGCGGGTCGCAATCGCCGATAGCTTCACTGTATACTTCTGGCTCCGCATACCCCTTGAGCTACAGGAACACCAGCATGACTGTACTCCAAACGATCTACTGGCAGCCTACGCCGCCTTAGCGCTACGCCCCTCGCAACACCTTGCTTCCGCTAGCTTCGCTCGCGGGTGCGTACTGCTGTATGCCCGGTTCTTACACCCAAAGCGCACAGCAAAATAATCCTCACAATCTGAATTCGTATCGACGCGCTCGCCATTCGCCTGGTGTGCGTGCGGTGCATTGCCTTGGATATTCTGATGCTGCAATCACTCAAACAAACGTGGTTTTCCAACGTCCGTGGAGACGTGCTAGCGGGTCTCGTAGTAGCTCTGGCGCTGATCCCGGAAGCAATTGCCTTTTCCATCATCGCCGGCGTCGACCCCAAGGTCGGTCTCTACGCCTCCTTCTGCATCTGTGCTGTAATTGCCTTCGTCGGCGGTCGTCCTGGCATGATCTCGGCAGCTACCGGCGCCATGGCGCTACTCATGGTCACACTGGTTAAAGAGCATGGGCTTCAATATTTGCTTGCGGCCACCTTGCTTTGTGGAGTTCTCCAAATCCTCGCTGGCTACCTGAAGCTTGGCTCACTGATGCGCTTTGTCTCACGCTCGGTAGTCACAGGCTTTGTGAATGCATTGGCGATTCTGATTTTCATGGCGCAGTTGCCTGAACTGACCAACGTGACCTGGCACGTCTACGCCATGACCGCAGCAGGTCTCGGAATCATCTACCTGTTTCCGTATGTACCGAAGATCGGCAAGCTGATTCCTTCGCCGCTGGTGTGCATCCTCACCCTGACGGCTATCGCGATTTACCTGGGGCTGGATATCCGCACCGTGGGTGATATGGGCCAACTGCCAGACACGTTGCCGATTTTCCTGTGGCCTGAAGTGCCGCTGAACTTTGAAACCCTGCGCATCATCTTTCCTTACTCCGCAGCGTTGGCAGTTGTAGGTCTGCTGGAGTCGATGATGACCGCGACCATCGTCGACGACCTGACCGATACCACCAGCAACAAAAATCGCGAGTGCAAAGGTCAGGGTGTAGCCAACATCGCTGCCGGCATGCTCGGTGGCATGGCAGGTTGCGCGATGATCGGCCAGTCGATCATCAACGTGAAATCCGGTGGCCGTACCCGGCTTTCGACGTTGTGCCGGGGATCTTCCTGCTGCTGATGGTGGTGTTCCTCGGCGAATGGCTTTCCAGGATACCGATGGCAGCACTCGTCGCAGTGATGATCATGGTCTCCATCGGCACATTCAGCTGGGATTCGCTGCGCAACCTGAAAAAGCATCCGCTGTCGACCAACCTCGTCATGGTCGCAACGGTTGTGGTGGTCGTGGCAACGCATAACCTGGCTTACGGCGTATTGGTTGGCGTACTTCTGGCTTCGCTGTTCTTTGCGAATAAGGTCGGACACTACCTCGACATCAAGAGCACTCTTGAAGAAGCGGAGTCGCATCGGACTTATCGCGTCGTGGGGCAAGTATTCTTCAGTTCAGCAGACAAGTTCACCGACGTGTTTGATTTCAAGGAAGCGCTCAATAAGGTCACCATTGATCTGACACAGGCGCACTTTTGGGATATCACCGCCGTCGCAGCGCTGGATAAAGTGGTGATCAAGTTCCGTCGTGAAGGTGCCGAGGTCGAAGTGCTGGGTCTCAATGAAGCTAGCGTGACAATCGTTGACCGCTTTGGCGTGCATGACAAACCTGGCGCTATCGACAAGCTCATGAGCCACTAAGGAGAACGACAATGACCCACGTAATGGCATGCATTGATAACTCACAATCCTCATTGGCGGTCTGCGACTACGCAGCATGGGCGTCGCAACAACTCAATGCGCCGCTCACCTTGCTGCATGTATTGGATGAAGAGAAATACCCGGCATCAGCTGACCTTAGTGGAAATATTGGCCTCGGCAGTCGAG